>ONZH01006558.1:0-11971 GCA_900303285.1 Rhinella marina | reverse complement strand
GCACTTGTCCACATGTCCGTGGTTAGGTGGACCTTATCACTAACCGCGTTGGTCAGGGTTTAGATGATGTTCTCTGACACGTGCTGGTGTAGGGCTGGGACGGCACATCAGGAAAAATAGTGGAGGCTGGGGACAAAGTACCAAGGGACAGCCACCGCCATCAGGTTGCGGAAAGCCTCAGTCTCTACCAGTCTATTGGGTAGCATCTCCAGGCTCAACAATTTGGAGATGTGGACATTTAGGGCTTGTGCATGTGGGTGGCTGGAATTGTATTTGTGCTTGCGCTCAAATGTCTGCTGCAAAGACAGCTGAATGCTGCACTGGGACACATTGGTGGAGGTTGTGGAGGATCATGGAGGTGAAGGGGTAGTTGTAGGGCGGGAGGCGCTCGTGCCGGGGTCCTGAGTGGGGGGTTGACTATCCGAGCCAGCATGTGACACAGGGGAAGGGGCAGTGGTGTGACCCGTAGGAGGTGAACGGCCTTGGTTCCACTGAGTCGGGTGTTTAGCACTCATATGCCTGCGCATGCTGTTAGTGGTTACGCTGGTAGTGGTGGCTCCCCTGCTGATCCTGGTGTGGCACAGGTTGCACACCACAGTCCGTCGGTCATCCTCACTTTCTTTAAAAAACCTCCAGACTTGCGAACATCTAGACCTCGGCACGGGAGCTTGACTCCGTGAAACAGTTGCTGATCTACCTGCTCTGGCCCTGCTTCTCCCTCTGGCCACCCCACTGCCTCTTCCAACCTGTTCTGGTGCTGCACTTGCCTCCCCCTCAGAAGCACTGTCTTTAGTTGGATTACCAACCCAACTCGGGTCAGTCACCTCAACATCCACCAGCTCTTCCTCCGATTCCTCACTATGCTCCCCCTCAGACTTACTGCCCTGACAACAACGTCACTGTCTGACAACCGTGTCTCATCATCATCGTCATCATCATCCGACACCTCTTCACACACTATTTGCACACTCTCATCATCCACAGACTGTGAAAGTTCTAAATTTTGGGCAGTGGGACAAAGCAACTGCTCAGGTTGCTGTTTAGCAGTGGTTTGTGTCTCTGTGTAGGTTCCTGAAAAGAGTTCCTGTGAGTATGCCAGATCTGAATCCATACTTTCCGTGGGCGGGCAGGCTGGGGGGATGGAGGTTGAGCTGGAGGAGCCAGAGGTCTACTCCCTAGGCTAGCGTGGGTGGACTGCGTGGAAGACTGGGTGGTGGATAAATTACTAGACGCATTGTCCGCTATCCAAGTCATCACCTGTTCATCACCCGTCATCGCATGTTGTGGTTTCAATAGTGGTGTACCACGTGAACCAGTAAGTTGCGAGATTAAGCTAGGGAGCAAAACTCTGCGGCGTTCCACTGCTCCCTCATCAACATGTATTGTGTCACCCTGCCCAGGACCACGGCCTCTGCCCCCTACACTACTTGAACACCCACGCCTTCGACCCTTAGCCTTTGGGTTCAACATTTTGTATGTTCACTACACTGTATGATATTTAACAGAGAGAAAAAACGTAGTCTTTAGACGGCGGCTATTGTACCACAAACCACTCAATTTTTCGCTGCAATGTATGATATATGAGAGAAAAATGTATATTTTCTACACTCTGGTTAGTGTGCAGCACACAACAGAATTTTGCACTGCACTGTAGTATATATGACTGAGAGAAAAAACGTATATTTTCTACACTCCGGCTAGTGTGCAGAACACGACAGAATTTTTCACTGCACTGTATAATATATAACTGAGAGGAAAAATGTATATTTTCAACACTCCGGCTAGTGTGCAGCACACGACAGAATTTTGCACTGCACTGTATAATATATAACAGAGGAAAAACATATATTTTCTACACTCCGGCTAGTGTGCAGCACATGACAGAATTTTGCACTGCACTGTAGTATACATGACTGAGAGGAAAAACGTATATTTTCTACACTCTGGCTAGTGTGTAACACACGGCAGAATTTTGCACTGCACTCTAGTATATATGACTGAGAGGAAAAACGTAGTCTTAAGACGGCGGCTATTGCACCGCAAACCACTCAATTTTTCACTGCACTGTAGGATATATAAAAATGTATTCCCTAGACTGACGCTACTGTACAGCACACTACATAATTGTTCACTGGACTGTAGTGTAAAGAAATGAGAGAAAAACGTATTCCCTAGACTGACGCTACTGTACAGTACACTACATAATTGTTCACTGGACTGTAGTGTATAGAAATGATATAAAAAACGTATTCCCTAGACTGAAGCTACTGTACAGTACACTACATAATTGTTCACTGGACTGTAGTGTATAGAAATGAGAGAAAAAACATATTTCCTAGACTGCACTACAGATCCCAGCAAGCCAAGGTACAGCAGCAGCAAAAATTAGTACTGAGAGGACTTTGGGCAATTTCTTTTGGGTCTGTGTGGACCACGTGCTGTCCCTTCTGCCACCAGTCACTGTGTACAGTGCACAGCCAAGATGGCGGTAGCTGCACTACAAGTCCCAGCCAGCAGCCAGGAGGAGACCCAAAAAAAAGGTTCTTGTAGCCCTTAGAAGGACTGTTGGGTTCTTTGTGGGTGATTCCTGCCTAACCAACATCTAAATTCAGGCCCTAACACTCTCCCTGACAAACAGCAGCTCTATCCCTAATCTCATGCAGGCGGCTTCTGACGCGAGCAGCGCGGGACCAGATTCTTATATTCCCAGGTCATCTGATCTGGCCAGCCAATCCCTGCTATCGACTTGTAGGGGCCCCACGTGATGCTAGGAGGTACCAAAGTCTCTCCTGCATGTTGATTGGCTGAGAAAAGGCGCCTAACATGCTGGAAGAGGAAGATGCCATTTCCTCGAGGATCGCGATATGCTCGTCCGAGTAGCGAGCATATGCGAATACCCTAATGCTCGAACGAGCATCAAGCTTGGATGAGCATGTTCGCTCATCTCTACTGTGTACCAAGGGAAGAAAAAGAAGAATGTCATTCTTCTCAGTACACTGCATTCTGATGTAGCAGTGAGCAAAGAAGGAAAGAAGAAACCAGAAACTGTAACCTTCTATAACTTCTCAAAGTATGGAGTGGACGTGGTTGATCAAATGACACGAAATTACACCACTAAGGCTGCATGCAGGAGATGGCAGATGCATGTCTTTTATAACATCTTGGATTTGTTGGCAATTAGAGATGAACGAATCTATTCGCCGCTTCGTAGATTCATATCGAATCTTGGTATTTTTCAGCTGTGAAGCGAATCCGAATATTAGGTGATTCGCTTCGCTTTTGTACGCATTCGCTACGTAGTGTGTCCTATAAATTATACGCTATTCTACGTATAATTTAGTTACTCTATAGGCTGTCCCGTACGAATTTAATTCAGCGATGCAGACTTTTCCCTGGTAGTTACTCTATACGCTGTTGCGTACGAATTTAATTCAGCGATGCAGACTCCTCCCTGGTAGTTCCGCCCCTTTCGCCAACGTGGGAGGATGACGAGGCAACTCAGGAAATTAAGTTGCGCATTCGTGCGCCTCATGCCTTTTTCCCCCTTTCAGGTTATTTGGGGAGCCCCTTGAAAGAGGGTTTTTTAAGGAACTTTTGCTGCTTTTTTTTTTACCCATTTGGGTTACAATTTTACTTATGTGGATTACAAATTGCAACTGAGTTTGGGACTCTGCTCCAGTTCTATGACAAGCGTCAGAAGAAAAGAGACTTAAACGTGTCCGTGAGCATACTAGGTAGGTGATATTTAAAATTTTTATATTATACCTATAATAATGTATTTGCACTTTACCATATATATGTCTCGAATATTCGCTCTGCCTCTGAGGCGTGCACGCCGCGGCCTCTCCTCGTACGTGCCTGCGTATTACGTAATTGCTTAGACAATAGTACGCTGAGATTCGTAAGCTATTTGTACGCTCATGCATACGTCTTCTAAGAAGTTGCGTACATTTTGTAAATGAACGTTCGTTATTAGTGAGCGAATGTTCGCTAATAGCACATAATAACGTATATTTTGTACGCAAATACAACAATACGAATTTTAGGAAAAGTTCGGCGAATAATTTTTTGAATGATTCGCTCATCTCTATTGGCAATAAATGCCTGGGTCATCTATAATCAGGTACGGAACAAAAAGATGAAAAGAAAGAAGTTCATTCTTCAACCGGCTAATGAACTAATGAGAAGCAAAGAGCAAGAGGAAGGGCAGTGTCAAGTAGAAGAAGCTGCAGTAACAGGGCCATCTAATAAACGGAAGAAGTGCCAAATTGGTCTTTGCAAAGGCAATAAGACAAGTGATTTCTGCGAGAAGTGGCACAAAGCTGTCTGTGGGAAATGTACAAGAAAAGTGTAAATTGTGTGTAAAAAATGTCTTTAGTCGATTTAGTTGATAGAAAGAAAATGTGAAATAAAAAGGTTATTAAAATTTAATTTCAATTTGTAAGTTTTTAGTGTATTTCTTATGAGGGTCAAAATGACCCCTTCCCGCTGTTCTAGGAATGTCAGATTTTCAGCTGTTCTAGTGTTACGTCCTTCTTTTGACAGTGGCCTGAATTAAAGGTCGATACCATGGTAATTTATGAGGTCACGCAATAGGTAGTGGAAGAAAACATCGCTTTGCACGGGTATATTTAATCTATTTCATTTAGTGTTTCTGGTTGTTGTTGCAGAAAAAAAGTCAACCTCTCACCCACACCTGCAGCTAACAGAAGTTGAATTTTAGCTTCATTTTTTCAATCCCCGTTGGCTGCGGAGTGGGAGTGGGCATGGCCTTACTGAGTTAGGGGCGTGGCTTATTGAGTCTTGGGTGCATCTGGAGAAAATAGCAGTTGGAATTTGAAGTGAAATGTTTCCAGACTAATATTGGCTAATGGAGATCGTATTTTGGTAATATCTCGGGAACGGTACGTCCTAGAGAGCTCAGACTTGGTCTAAAACCTTCCTGGACACCTGATGTACCTGTGAGGCGAATTTGGTGAAAATCGGTCCAGTAGTATGGTCGCGCATAGAGAACAGACAGATAGACGGACAGACAGACAGACAGAAACTCATTTTTATAATATTAAGAGACTAGCAGAAGGACTCAGCTTCGCCTGGGTATATTTCGTCTATTTAATTTAGTGTTTGTGTTTGTCGTTGCAGAGAGAAAGTCAATGCAGCTGACCGAAGTTAATTTTTACCTTCATTTTTTCAATCCCCATTGGCTGCGGAGTGGGAGGGGGCGTAGCCTGACCGGGTCGGGGGCATGGTTTAGCGGGACCTTGGATGGGGTTGCTTTTAAGTCCTACTTTTGAGCGTGGCCTGAATTAAAGGTCGATACCATGGTAATTTATGAGGATACGTAATGGGTAGCAGTGGAACATCGCTTCGCACGGGTATATTTAATCTATTTCATTTAATGTTTCTGGTTGTCGTTGCAGAGAGAAAGTCACCCTCCCTCTCACCCCTGCAGCTGACAGAAGTTGATTTTTAGCTTCATTTTTTCAATCCCCGTTGGCTGCGGAGTGGGAGGGGGCATGGCCTGGCCGAGTTGGGGGCGTGGCTTAGAGAGACCTTGGACGGGGGTTTTAAGTTCTTCTTTTGAAGGTGGCCTTAATTACAAGTCGATCCCATGGTAATTTATGAGGACACGCAATGGGTAGCAGTGGAAGAAAACATCTTTTATTACTACTGATCGGTCATAGTCTAAAATTAGTCTATTTCATCTATTTCATTTAATGTTTCTGTGTGTCATTGCAGAGAGAAAGTCAATGCAGCTAACAGAAGTTTATTTTTACCTTTATTTTTTCAATTCCCATTGGCTGCGGAGTGGGAGGGAGCGCGACCTGACCGGGGGCGAGGTTTAGCGGGACCTTGGGGGAAGGGGGTTGCTTTTAATTCCTTCTTTTGAGGGTGGCCTGAATTAAAGGTCGATACCATGGTAATTTATGAGGACACGCAATGGGTAGCAGTGGAAGAAAACATCTTTTATTACTATCGGTCGGAGTCTAAAATTAGTCTATTTCATCTAAAATTTTAGTGTGTCGTTGCAGAGAGAAATTCACCCTCCCACCCCTGCAGCTGACAGAAGTTTATTTATACCTTAATTTTTTCAATCCCCGTTGGCTGTGGAGTGGGAGGGGGCATGGCCTGACAGAGTCGGGGGCGTGACTTAGCGAGACCTGGGGCGGGGGTTTTAAGTACTTCTTTTGAGGGTGGCCTAAATTATAGGTCGATACCATGGTAATTTATGAGGACACGCAATGGATAGCAGTGGAAGAAAACATCTTTTATTACTACTGAACGGTCTTAGTCTAAAATTAACAGTGTCATCCACAGCGCTCTGCCCCTTTAAAGCAGTGAATAGAAATGGCTGGGTTGTTAGTTAATTGAGCTCCTCAGCTGGCTGCTAATTACCTGGCTCCCAGGCTAATGTTGGCTAATGCAGGTCATATTTTGGGAATATCTCGTGAACGGTATGTCTTAGAGAGCTGAGACCTGGTCTAAAACCTTCCCGGACACCTGATATACATGTGTGCCAAATTTGGTGAAAATCGGTCAAGTAGTTTGGTCGGGCATAGAGAACAGACAGACAGAAACTCATTTTTATAATATTAAGAGAAAGAGGTTAATAATGTCCCCCCTTAGATGTCTCTTCTCAAGACTAAATAAATTCAATTCATATTTTAATCTTTCTTCATAACTAAGACCCTCCATGACCCTTATCAGTTTAGTCGCTCTCCTCTGTATTTTTTCCAGCTGAAGTGCATCCTTTCTATGGACTGGTGCCCAGAACTGAACTGCATATCCCAGATGAGGCCACACCTAAGCTTTGTAAAATCACCAAGAGTTGCAGCTTTTGCCGCGTTTGATCAAATATATTCATGTGATTCTTATGATAAGTTGGCATCTATGACATGCTGCACCTCTAGATTTTCAACAATTGTCATTGTGTACCCCCAGCATAATTCCTAGGACTATCACTCTGGGTGTGGGGCAGTAAAGCATTATAAGTTAAATTATCTTCATATTGCAGGGTCTGTACTGCCTTGCAGAGCAGATCACGCAGCATAAAATTATATTTTAGATGAAATTGTTCTTCATTAATGATGGATGTGCAGAATATGCTTTGAATACTCTATATTTTTAATTTTTAACTAATTTGAAATGTAAGAAATATTAAGAGTAGCACACTTTGCCCTTCACAGTGATCTCATTAAAACAATGATATTCTTTCTTTGTCCATGTACCTTTCCATTTGCCCATCAAAAGTAAGTTTGCTTTTGTTCTATTTTGGTCATGTTATGAACTCAGTTCTTAATCTATTGCATATAGCAATTAAACAAGTACAAATGGCAGATTTTGTTCTCATTGCAATAGAACGAATGTCTGATGTACAAACCACAATATTCAGAGAATAGAAGGACAGGTCCTGCTAAGTTAATGACTTTCTTTCATATGTATTTCCTTCTCTTACAATTTGATTCTATCCATTGAAGTGCAAAGCAGTATGTATCAGAACATATTTTGCTGTGCAGTTTTTTCTTTGCTGTTACTCTTTTAGAATGAATCTCTTTGATATATATATTATCCTAAAATGACTTGTAGGAAATTACATGTTACAGCATCAGTTCTGCACAAAAAAAACATCTAATAACCATAACATTGTCACAGCTACAAGTTTTGCAAAGATTTCGTTTTGTAGATTTAGATTTATTAGGTTAGAAATACACATGAATGTAAAAATGTTATAATAAAGACAGGACAGACACACGTAAAGACGCCGTCCACCTCTTGTGGTGCGGTGGTGGCACTGGCGCTATGACGCCCGTAGTGCTTAAAAGTGGATGCCCCGCTAGCCATCTTTTCCATTCTGTGTGGTCACAACTGTCTCTCCATTAATAGGACCCTTAACCATTGCCTTCCCGCAGTGTCGGGTTAGTTATGGCCCTTGACTATTAAAGGGAGATGCTATGTGTGACCATATGCCAAACATATATACTTTTGTATTTTACTATTCATAAGGGGGTGCGTCTTATTGTGACTTTAGCCGATGCATGATTATAGGGTGGATTGTAGTCCACCTTATCAATGCAGGTAGCTGGCAGATTACGCACCTCTTGTGGGGCCAAATATGTTGTTTAATTGGACCAAACTAAGTCCTCTCCCTCAGTGTTATTTTTAATATGATTTCAATAAAGTTTTGTAGATTTTAAATGTTCTATCTAGGCAGTGATTTCTATTTAAATCAGGGACGTAAACCTATTACCTTAATTGAGGATTTCTGTGAATTGGTTCAGAAATTTTTTGCAAACAGTGACCCAGATTTACTAATCCTACAAATGATATAAATTTAGAAAGGCTGCCTACACCTGCACTAGATTTTAATGATAAATGTAATTCAAGAATAGACTTGTTTGCCTATCTCTAACCTATCTACCAACTGCTGCTTGGCTTAGTTTGAGAAATAATTTTATGCCAGAATTGTGGTGCAAAATAGTGTGTCTTAGGCCATGCCTATTTTCCTAAAAGCTCCACCTCTTACTGATA
This sequence comes from Rhinella marina, assembly GCA_900303285.1. NCBI lineage: Eukaryota > Metazoa > Chordata > Amphibia > Anura > Bufonidae > Rhinella > Rhinella marina. The sequence continues at coordinate 3,442 of ONZH01006558.1, read as the reverse complement.
ACTGCTGACACTTTTTGAGCTTGTTGTGCCAAATTTTATCAAAATTGTCCCATTTACACAACCTTTTGGATAGATTTTAGGAGCAGAATAGACATGGTCATGGTATAAAACACCCACACTGTTATTAAGCAAAGTGTTTTTGTGTCCTGCTTCTCATGTTTCCCATAGACCTTGAGCTAACATCTGGAGCTGCCTTTTTAGCACATGGTACAAAACTGCTGCAAAAATATGAAAATTCGGAAAAATACTGCTAAAATCCTTCCTGTAAAAGGAAATCTCTAATTTTCTAGTATATCCATACACACAGTATTTATATCTAGATAGATCCTCTGATTGCAGACTGTGGCTCACTGTAAGACCTTTCTACATACTATTTTGTTACCTTTTTTGTCAGTTCAAAAATATATCATGCATTTGTACATTTTTTTTCAAGTTTTACTTCATGATTTTGCAGGTTTTTTTTGCTTCTTGCTTTTAACATATTTAAAAGCATTTGAGAGACTCATAGAGATTCATATGGCCTAAAAATCCTGAAAACACCATACTTAGAGTATGCTGCATTATGACAACCCCCCCCCAAAAAATGGTAAAAGTGCAAGAATGCATTGTAAAAAATTCTACTGCAAAAATGTTTTCTTTTAAAGGGAAAGTAAACCCTGAAAAACAATTAAACAAATAACCTGCTAAGTAAAGTTTGCATCTATCTCTTTCATTTGGACATCTGCAAACTGCTATATAAAGCAGTTTTAGAAGATTCCCTGCAGTCATACAAGAGCTTTCTTCCTCCCAGCCCCTCCATCTTCAGCTGGAGACTGGCTGCTATAAACCTGTGTGTACTAGAATGATCATATGGGAAGCTTGGGAAAGAGGTGGGGCTCTTAACTCCAATACACTTCAACAGACATTCTGAGCAGTGTAAAAGAGCTGGAAACTGAGGAGCTTCTTACAAAACCTCCCCCTGTGTGCACAGGAATACTATACAATAACAGAGCACTGACACTACAGAAAGTGCTACCCAGCTTTCCCAGTGACCTGAATGTCCTGAAAGTTTTACTATAAAGGTAGAAAGGATTTCTCAGTCTGTGTAGACAAATCTGACAAAAACTATCCAGACTGAACCCTGACCCTTATTCCTAAACTTTCTAGCTAACATGCACAAGTATCAGAGGGGGAGAGGGAGGGGAAGAAGACATGGCTGCAGCTTGAAGAAAACATGCACCATATTTCTAGTCTACGGTATTTTCTGTGGTTTGCAATTTTGATATCTGACAAAGCCAGAGCAAATAACAAAGACATATAGGCTTCTTTCACACGACAGTATACACTCACCGGCCACTTTATTAGGTACACCATGCTAGTAACGGGTTGGACCCCCTTTTGCCTTCAGAACTGCCTCAATTCTTCGTGGCATAGATTCAACAAGGTGCTGGAAGCATTCCTCAGAGATTTTGGTCCATATTGGCATCACACAGTTGCCGCAGATTTGTCGGCTGCACATCCATGATGCGAATCTCCCGTTCCACCACATCCCAAAGATGCTCTATTGGATTGAGATCTGGTGACTGTGGAGGCCATTTGAGTACAGTGAACTCATTGTCATGTTCAAGAAACCAGTCTGAGATGATTCCAGCTTTATGACATGGCGCATTATCCTGCTGAAAGTAGCCATCAGATGTTGGGTACATTGTGGTCATAAAGGGATGGACATGGTCAGCAACAATACTCAGGTAGGCTGTGGCGTTGCAACGATGCTCAATTGGTACCAAGGGGCCCAAAGAGTGCCAAGAAAATATTCCCCACACCATGACACCACCACCACCAGCTTGAACCGTTGATACAAGGCAGGATGGATCCATGCTTTCATGTTGTTGACGCCAAATTCTGACCCTACCATCCGAATGTCGCAGCAGAAATCGAGACTCATCAGACCAGGCAACGTTTTTCCAATCTTCTACTGTCCAATTTCGATGAGCTTGTGCAAATTGTAGCCTCAGTTTCCTGTTCTTAGCTGAAAGGAGTGGCACCCGGTGTGGTCTTCTGCTGCTGTAGCCCATCTGCCTCAAAGTTCGACGTACTGTGCGTTCAGAGATGCTCTTCTGCCTACCTTGGTTGTAACGGGTGGCAATTTGAGTCACTGTTGCCTTTCTATCAGCTCGAACCAGTCTGCCCATTCTCCTCTGACCTCTGGCATCAACAAGGCATTTCCGCCCACAGAACTGCCGCTCACTGGATGTTTTTTCTTTTTCGGACCATTCTCTGTAAACCCTAGAGATGGTTGTGCGTGAAAATCCCAGTAGATCAGCAGTTTCTGAAATACTCAGACCAGCCCTTCTGGCACCAACAACCATGCCACGTTCAAAGGCACTCAAATCACCTTTCTTCCCCATACTGATGCTCGGTTTGAACTGCAGGAGATTGTCTTGACCATGTCTACATGCCTAAATGCACTGAGTTGCCGCCATGTGATTGGCTGATTAGAAATTAAGTGTTAACGAGCAGTTGGACAGGTGTACCTAATAAAGTGGCCAGTGAGTGTATTTTGCGGGCTCCGATCCGCATATTTTGCTGATAAGATTCGGACTAGAGATGAGCGAGCATACTCGTCCGAGCTTGGTGCTTGTTCGAGTATTAGGGTACTCGTAAGTGCTCGCTGCTCGGACGAGTATCTCGCCATACTCGAGGAAATGGCAACTTTCGCATCGTGCTTTTTTGGCGCCTATAAACACAGCCAATCACAAGCCAGGAGACTCTTCGGTACACCCAGCATCACGTGGGGCCCTTACATGTCAATAGCAGGGGTTGGCTGGCCTGATCAGGTGACCCTGGAATATACTAGTGACTGGCCGCGGCGCTCAGCTCAGATGCCGTCTGGATGTCGTTAGGGAAAGAGCTGCTGCCTTTCAGGGACAGTGTTAGGGCCTTCATTTAGTTCTCTGTTAGGCAGGAATCACCCACAAAGAACCCAACAGCCCTTCTAAGGGCTAGAAGAATTTTTTTTTTGTCTCCTGGCTTGGCTGGCAGGCTGGCACTAGTAGTGCAGCTATCGCCATATCTAACCCTGTTTTTTTTTTTATTGTTCTATCTCAGTGATACAAATCCATTGCACACAGCAGTGTGGAACCATTCTGTGTGTCACAGTTCAGCACACTCACTCCAATCTATATATACTGTCCAGGTGACACTTTCTGTACGTCACAGAATACAACCAAGTCATTTGCTACCAATAACGTATACAGCTTGATCCAGAAAACTCTCTGTGCGACATTTGTCTGGGTCGCAGACTAAATAGCCACCGTTAACAGGGTGTCAGTCAGTTCTACCATAGTTCCTGCACGTCACGTTCCCAAAAAACAAAATATAGAAAAAAAAATTATTTTTTCAGTTGTTTTAGTTCAGTGATACAAATCCATTTTACTAAGCTGCATGTAACTTTTCTGTGTGT
>ONZH01006557.1:0-44587 GCA_900303285.1 Rhinella marina | reverse complement strand
GAGGTGAGACCTCTTAAAGATTTTGTGGAGGCCCAAGAGGTGAGACCTCTTAAAATTATGTGGAGGCCCAAGAGGTGAGACCTCTTAAAGATTTTGTGGAGGCCCAAGAGGTGAGACCTCTTAAAGATTTTGTGGAGGCCCAAGAGGTGAGACCTCTTAAAGATTTTGTGGAGGCCCAAGAGGTGAGACTCTTTAAAGATTTTGTGGAGGCCCAAGAGGTGAGACCTCTTAAAAGATTTTGTGGAGGCCCAAGAGGTGAGACCTCTTAAAATTATGTGGAGGCCCAAGAGGTGAGACCTCTTAAAGATTTTGTGGAGGCCCAAGAGGTGAGACCTCTTAAAAATTATGTGGAGGCCCAAGAGGTGAGACCTCTTAAAGATTTTGTGGAGGCCCAAGAGGTGAGACCTCTTAAAGATTTTGTGGAGGCCCAAGAGGTGAGACCTCTTAAAGATTTTGTGGAGGCCCAAGAGGTGAGACCTCTTAAAGATTTTGTGGAGGCCCAAGAGGTGAGACCTCTTAAAAATTATGTGGAGGCCCAAGAGGTGAGACCTGTTAAAAATTATGTGGAGGCCCAAGAGGTGAGACCTCTTAAAGATTTTGTGGAGGCCCAAGAGGTGAGACCTCTTAAAAATTATGTGGAGGCCCAAGAGGTGAGACCTCTTAAAGATTTTGTGGAGGCCCAAGAGGTGAGACCTCTTAAAATTTTGTGGAGGCCCAAGAGGTGAGACCTTTAAAAATTATGTGGAGGCCCAAGAGGTGAGACCTCTTAAAAGATTTTGTGGAGGCCCAAGAGGTGAGACCTCTTAAAGATTTTGTGAGGCCCAAGAGGTGAGACCTCTTAAAATTATGTGGAGGCCCAAGAGGTGAGACCTCTTAAAGATTTGTGGAGGCCCAAGAGGTGAGACCTCTTAAAGATTTTGTGGAGGCCCAAGAGGTGAGACCTCTTAAAGATTTTGTGGAGGCCCAAGAGGTGAGACCTCTTAAAGATTTTGTGGAGGCCCAAGAGGTGAGACCTTTAAAAATTATGTGGAGGCCCAAGAGGTGAGACCTCTTAAAAATTATGTGGAGGCCCAAGAGGTGAGACCTCTTAAACATTTTGTGGAGGCCCAAGAGGTGAGACCTCTTAAAAATTATGTGGAGGCCCAAGAGGTGAGACCTCTTAAAAGATTTTGTGGAGGCCCAAGAGGTGAGACCTCTTAAAGATTTTGTGGAGGCCCAAGAGGTGAGACCTCTTAAAAGATTTGTGTGGAGGCCCAAGAGGTGAGACCTGTTAAAAATTATGTGGAGGCCCAAGAGGTGAGACCTCTTAAACATTTTGTGGAGGCCCAAGAGGTGAGACCTCTTAAAAATTATGTGGAGGCCCAAGAGGTGAGACCTCTTAAAACATTTTGTGGCAGGCCCAAGAGGTGAGACCTCTTAAAAATTATGTGGAGGCCCAAGAGGTGAGACCTGTTAAAAATTATATGGAGGCCCAAGAGGTGAGACCTCTTAAACATTTTGTGGAGGCCCAAGAGGTGAGCCATAAATATATAAATTTTTCTTATTTACGGAGCAATTCTACGGCGGTTAAGGAGGAGGAGGAGGAGGTGGAGGAGGAAATGGCACTTCATACAGATGGCACTTCACTTTTGGCTGCTTTCCACGGTTGGAGAAGCAAAGTCCGGGTCAATCCACTTGCTGTTCATTTTGATTAGCGTCAGCCTGTCCGCACTGTCGGTTGACAGGCGGCTGCGCTTATCGGTTATAATGCCCCCGGCTGCGCTGAACACCCTTTCTGATAGCACGCTGGCGGCAGGGCAGGCAAGCACCTCCAAGGCGTACAGGGACAGTTCCAGCCACGTGTCCAACTTGGAGACCCAGTAAGTGTAGGACGCCGAGGGATCGGGGAGGACAGGGGTACGGTCTGCCAGGTACTCCCGCAACATCCGCCGATACTTGTCCCTCCTGCTGATAGCGGGCCCCGCAGTGATGGAAGTTGCACGAGGGGGTGCCATGAACGTGTCCCACACCTTGGAGAGTGTTCCCCTGGTGGCTGTGGGCCTGATAGATGTTGTGGGACTCTGGGAGACCCTCTCCTCTCTGCCGCCAGCGATGGTGGGTGGGAAAATCTCCATCATGTTCTGCACGAGTTCCCTCTGGTATTCCAGCAATCGATTCGTCCTCTCCTCTACCGGAATAAAAGAGGAGACGTTATCTTTATACCGGGGGTCCAGGAGTGCGAAGACCCAGTACAGTTTGTTCTCCACTATCCGGACAACACGTGTGTCCCGGGAAAAGCAGCCCAGCATGAAGTCAGCCATGTGTGCCAGACTCTGAATAGGCATGACCTCACTGCCCCCACCAGAAGGATCACTTGCCATTTCCTCCTCTTCCTCTTCCGCCTCCTCTCCGCCCCATCCGCGCTGAACCAATGGGACGCACACAGCCTGACTGCTACCCTCGCCGCCAGCATCCTCCTCCTCTTCCACAGCCACCTCCACGTCGTCCTCCTCCTCATCCTCCTCCTCCTGCAACTGCCACCGTGAAGCAGACAAAAGTGTGGTCTGACTGTGTAGCTCCGTTGCGTCTCCTCCTACCCCCGTCTCCTCTGCGTGCAATGCGTTCTCCCTTATTGCGATGAGCGATTCTTTAAGGACGCATAGGAGCGGGATGGTTACGCTCACTATAGCGTCCTCGCTGCTGACCTTCTTGGTGGACTCCTCAAAGATACGCAGTACATCGCATATGTCTGCCATCCATGGCCACTCGTGGTTGGCAAACTGAGGGAGCTGAGTTGGAGGCACGCGTGGATTCATAATCTGGTACTCCATCAATGCTCTCTGCTGCTCACACACCCTGGCCAACATGGAATAGGTGGAATTCCAGCGAGTCGGCAGGTCGCACAACAGCCGATGTTCAGGCAAATGGAGGCGTTGCTGGAGTTTTTTTAAGCTAGCAGCAGCTACAGTTGACTTCCGAAAGTGAGCGCACAAGCGCCGCACTTTCACCAGTAGCTCTGCCAGGTTGGGGTAAGTCTTTAGAAATTTTTGGACTACCAGATTAAAAACGTGGGCCAGGCATGGTACGTGATTGAGTTCGGCAAGCTCCAGAGCCGCCACCAGGTTACGGCCGTTATCGCACACGACCATGCCTGGTCCTAGCTGCAGCGGCGACAGCCACATCTCCGTCTGCTGCAATATGGCGTCCCTCACCTCTGGGGCGCTGTGCTTCCTGTCGCCCAAGCTGATGAGCTTTAAGCACCGCCTGCTGACGTCTCCCCGCGCCAGTGCTGCAACGCTTCCAGCTAGCGGCTGAGGGAGATGTTAAGGCAGGAGGAGGAGGAGGAGGAGGAGGGGGGTTTATCAGAACCCATGCTGGCAATCTTGGGCGGGGGTGGTAGGTAGGCCGTCTCTGTTTGCGACCCCGTCCCCGCTTCCACTACATTCACCCAGTGTGCCGTCAAAGAGATGTAGCGTCCCTGGCCGCAAGCGCTTGTCCACGAGTCGGTGGTCAAGTGGACCTTTGCGCTGACTGCGTACCTCAGGGCCCGCCTGATGTTACGCGACACGTGCTGGTGCAGGGCGGGGACGGCACTCCGGGAAAAGTAGTGGCGGCTGGGGACGGAATAGCGAGGTGCGGCAGCCGCCATCAGGTCGCGGAAGGCCTGCGTCTCCACAAGCCTAAACGGCAACATCTCCAGGGCCAGCAGTTTGGAGATGTGGCAGTTTAAGGCTTGGGCTTGGGGGTGACTCGAGGCGTACTTCCGCCTGCGGTCGAACGCCTGCGAGATGGACAGTTGATGGGACGAGGAGTGTGAAGGTGCAGGCGAAGAGGCGGGGGAAGGGGAGGCTGAAGGAGAAGGCCCCAAAGTAGCCGAGGCAGAGGCAGATGTGGAGGTGTCCTGGCTGGAGGTCTGGACCGCAGTGGCAGCACACAACAAAGGGGAAGAGGCAGTGGCAGCAGACCGGGCGCAGGTTGTATTGCGTTTGCTCTCTCCCACTCAGCCCAGTGCTTGACATTCCAAGTGACGCCGCATGCCTGAGGTGTCAGATTGCTCTTCTCAGAGCCCCCTACTCAGTTTTGAGTGGCAGAGTGTGCAAACCGCGCTCAGTTGTCATCCGCACAAACATTAAAAAATCTCCACACCACAGAAATACGAGCCTCGATGGGGAGCTTCGCGCGACTGCCCCGCTGCGGGAACAGCTTCGGCCGTGCTGGCTGTGGCCTCACTACTCTGTCTGGACTGTCCTCTGCCTCTGGACATCCCTCTGCCTGTGGACATCCCTCTGCCTCTGGGTATCCCTCTGCCTCTGGACATCCCTCTGCCTCTGGACATCCCTCTGCCTGTGGACATCCCTCTGCCTCTTGCTGCTTTTTCGGTGCTGCGCAGACCACCACCTCTCCACTGCTTTCCCCGCTGGACATCACCCCTGGCCAAGTGGGGTCGGTCATTTCGTCATCCACCACCTCCTCTTCCTCACTCTGCTCCTCCTCCTGCCCACTGGACATTCCAACAGCCTCCCTTGATGGCAACTGCGTCTCATCATCATCATCGCTCATGATAACAGATGCTGGTTTAGGGTCCACATCAGCAGGAGATGGCGAAAACTCAAGTGTTTGGGCATCACTACAAACAAATTCCTCTGCTAGCTCCTGGGATTCTTCCGGCACATCTGAAAAAGGACCCGAAAAGAGCTCCTGGGAGGGGTCAAGGGTGGGATGACTCTGTTGGCCAGGTGTGGAGGAAGGAGGGTCAGAGTGAGACTGTGTGGATGACTGGCTGGTGGACAACTGTGTGAAGCGCTATCGGCTATCCCATTGCACCACCTGTTCAACCTGCTCAGCCTCAACAGCGGTGTAACTCGCCCCCTGCTTAACTGTCCCATAAAGGCAGGGATTCTGGATGAGTGGGATCCTGGCTGACCCTCACCAGCACGCATTGTATCCCCACTGGCTTCAACAAGGCCACCAACAGCATTTCCGCGCCCCCGTCCTCGTCCACGTCCGATTCCGCTAGCCCCCCTCCGCATTTTATTTTTTTTTGGTTGCAAATACAATATTTGGGTATATAATTAGGTATGTGAAATAATTTAGCAAGAGAACGCACAGTATAGTGGCCAATTAAAAGGCCTAGATATTGTATATTTCAAGGTACACAGCCGTGTACTAACTGAACAGACGGTGGGTATTTACACAGGTATGTGAAATAATTTAGCAAGAGAACGCACAGTATAGTGGCCAATTAAAAGGCCTAGATATTGTATATTTCAAGGTACACAGCCGTGTACTAACTGTACAGACGGTGGGTATTTACACCAGGTATGTGAAATAATTTAGCAAGGAGAACGCACAGTACAGTGGCCAATTAAATGGCCTAAGATATTGTATAATTTCAAGGTACACAGCCGTGTACTAACTGAACAGACGGTGGGTATTTACACCAGGTATGTGAAATAATTTAGCAAGAGAACGCACAGTACAGTGGCCAATTAAAAGGCCTAGATATTTGTATATTTCAAGGTACACAGCCGTGTACTAACTGAAACAGACGGTGGGTATTTACACCAGGTATGTGAAATAATTTAGCAAGAGAACGCACAGTATAGTGGCCAATTAAAAGGCCTAGATATTGTATATTTCAAGGTACAACAGCCGTGTACTAACTGTACAGACGGTGGGTATTTACACCAGGTATGTGAAAATAAATTTAGCAAGAGAACGCACAGTATAGTGGCCAATTAAAAGGCCTAGATATTGTATATTTCAAGGTACACAGCCGTGTAACTAACTGTACAGACGGTGGGTATTTACACCAGGTATGTGAAATAATTTAGCAAGAGAACGCACAGTACAGTGGCCAATTAAAAGGCCTAGATATTGTATATTTCAAGTACACAGCCGTGTACTAACTGAACAGACGGTGGGTATTTACACCAGGTATGTGAAATAATTAGCAAGAGAACGCACAGTACAGTGGCCAATTAAAAGGCCTAGATATTGTATATTTCAAGGTACACAGCCGTGTACTAACTGAACAGACGGTGGGTATTTACACCAGGTATGTGAAATAATTTAGCAATAGAACGCACAGTATAGTGGCCAATTAAAAGGCCTAGATATTGTATATTTCAAGGTACACAGCCGTGTACTAACTGTACAGACAGTGGGTATTTACAACCAGGTATGTGAAATAATTTAGCAAGAGAACGCACAGTATAGTGGCCAATTAAAAGGCCCTAGATATTGTATATTTCAAGGTACACAGCCGTGTACTAACTGTACAGACGGTGGGTATTTACACCAGGTATGTGAAATAATTTAGCAAGAGAACGCACAGTATATTGGCCAATTAAAAGGCCTAGATATTGTATATTTCAAGGTACACAGCCGTGTACTAACTGAACAGACGGTGGGTATTTACACCAGGTATGTGAAAATAATTTAGCAAGAGAACGCACAGTACAGTGGCCAATTAAAAGGCCCTAGATATTGTATATTTCAAGGTACACAGCCGTGTACTAACTGAACAGACGGTGGGGTATTTACACCAGGTATGTGAAATAATTTAGCAAGAGAACGCACAGTTACAGTGGCCAATTAAAAGGCCTAGATATTGTATATTTCAAGGTACACAGCCGTGTACTAACTGCTCAGACGGTGGGTATTTACACCAGGTATGTGAAATAATTTAGCAAGAGAACGCACAGTACAGTGGCCAATTAAAAGGCCTAGATATGGTATATTTCAAGGTACACAGCCGTGTACTAACTGGAACAGACGGTGGGTATTTACACCAGGTATGTGAAATAATTTAGCAAGAGAAACGCAACAGTAACAGTGGCCAATTTAAAAGGCCTAGATATTGTATATTTCAAGGTACACAGCCGTGTACTAACTGAACAGACGGTGGGTATTTACACCAGGTATGTGAAATAATTAGCAATAGAACGCACAGTATAGTGGCCAATTAAAAGGCCTAGATATTGTATATTTCAAGGTACACAGCCGTGTACTAACTGTACAGACAGTGGGTATTTACACCAGGTATGTGAAATAATTTAGCAAGAGAACGCACAGTATAGTGGCCAATTAAAAGGACCTAGATATTGTATATTTCAAGGTACACAGCCGTGTACTAACTGTACAGACGGTGGGTATTTACACCAGGTATGTGAAATAATTTAGCAAGAGAACGCACAGTATATTGGCCAATTAAAATGCCTAGATATTGTATATTTCAAGGTACACAGCCGTGTACTAACTGAACAGACGGTGGGTATTTACACCAGGTATGTGAAATAATTTAGCAAGAGAACGCACAGTACAGTGGCCAATTAAAAGGCCTAGATATTGTATATTTCAAGGTACACAGCCGTTGTACTAACTGAACAGACGGTGGGTATTTACACCAGGTATGTGAAATAATTTAGCAAGAGAACGCACAGTACAGTGGCCAATTAAAAGGCCTAGATATTGTATATTTCAAGGTACACAGCCGTGTACTAACTGCTCAGACGGTGGGTATTTTACACCAGGTATGTGAAATAATTTAGCAAGAGAACGCACAGTATAGTGGCCAAATTAAAGGCCTAGATATTGTATATTTCAAGGTACACAGCCGTGTACTAACTGCTCAGATGGTGGGTATTTACACCAGGTATGTGAAATAATTTAGCAATGAGAACGCACAGTTATAGTGGCAAATTAAAAGGCCTAGATATTGTATATTTCAAGGTACACTGCCGTGTACTAACTGTACAGACGGTGGGTATTTACACCAGGTATGGAAATAATTTAGCAACGAGAACGCACAGTACAGTGGCCAATTAAATGGCCTAGATATTGTATATTTCAAGGTACACAGCCGTGTACTAACTGAACAGACGGTGGGGTATTTACACCAGGTATGTGAAATAATTTAGCAAGAGGAACGCACAGTATAGTGGCCAATTTAAAAGGCCTAGATATTGTATATTTCAAGGTACACAGCCGTGTACTAACTGTACAGACGGTGGGTATTTACACCAGGTACGTGAAATAATTTAGCAAGAGAACGCACAGTATAGTGGCCAATTAAAAGGCCTAGATATTGTATATTTCAAGGTACACAGCCGTGTACTAACTGTACAGACGGTGGTATTTACACCAGGTATGTGAAATAATTTAGCAAGAGAACGCACAGTATAGTGGCCAATTAAAAGGCCTAGATATTGTATATTTCAAGGTACACAGCCATGTACTAACTGAACAGACGGTGGGTATTTACACCAGGTATGTGAAATAATTAGCAAGAGAACGCACAGTACAGTGGCCAATTAAAAGGCCTAGATATTGTATATTTTCAAGGTACACAGCCGTGTACTAACTGAACAGACGGTGGGTATTTACACCAGGTATGTGAAATAATTTAGCAAGAGAACGCACAGTACAGTGGCCAATTAAAAGGCCTAGATATTGTATATTTCAAGGTACACAAGCCGTGTCTAATGCTCAGACGGTGGGTATTACACCAGGTTTTAAAATAATTTAGCAAGAGAACGCACAGTATAGTGGCAAATTAAAAGGCCTAGATATTGTATATTTCAAGGTACACTGCCGTGTACTAACTGTACAGACGGTGGGTATTTACACCAGGTATGTGAAATAATTTAGCAAGAGAACGCACAGTATAGTGGCCAATTAAAAGGCCTAGATATTGTATATTTCAAGGTACACAGCCGTGTACTAACTGTACAGACGGTGGGTATTTACACCAGGTATGTGAAATAATTTAGCAAGAGAACGCACAGTATATTGGCCAATTAAAGGCCTAGATATTGTATATTTCAAGGTACACAGCCGTGTACTAAACTGAACAGACGGTGGGTATTTACACCAGGTATGTGAAATAATTTAGCAAGAGAACGCACAGTACAGTGGCCAATTAAATGGCCTAGTTATTGTATATTTCAAGGTACACAGCCGTGTACTAACTGTACAGACGGTGGGTATTTACACCAGGTATGTGAAATAATTTAGCAAGGAGAATGCACAGTATAGTGGCCAATTAAAAGGCCTAGATATTGTATATTTCAAGGTACACAGCCGTGTACTAACTGTACAGACCCATTTATTTACACCAGGTATGTGAAATAATTTAGCAAGAGAACGCACAGTATAGTGGCCAATTAAAAGGCCTAGATATTGTATATTTCAAGGTACACAGCCGTGTACTAACTGAACAGACGGTGGGTATTTACACCAGGTATGTGAAATAATTTAGCAAGAGAACGCACAGTACAGTGGCCAATTAAAAGGCCTAGATATTGTATATTTCAAGGTACACAGCCGTGTACTAACTGAACAGACGGTGGGTATTTACACCAGGTATGTGAATAATTTAGCAAGAGAACGCACAGTACAGTGGCCAATTAAAGGCCTAGATATTGTATATTTCAAGGTACACAGCCGTGTACTAACTGCTCAGACGGTGGGTATTTACACCAGGTTTTTAAAATAATTTAGCAAGAGAACGCACAGTATAGTGGCAAATTAAAAGGCCTAGATATTGTATATTTCAAGGTACACTGCCGTGTACTAACTGTACAGACGGTGGGTATTTACACCAGGTATGTGAAATAATTTAGCAAGAGAACGCACTGTACAGTGGCCAATTAATGGCCTAGATATTGTATATTTCAAGGTACACAGCCGTGTACTAACTGAACAGACGGTGGGTATTTACACCAGGTATGTGAAATAATTTAGCAAGAGAACGCACAGTACAGTGGCCAATTAAAAGGCCTAGATATTGTATATTTCAAGGTACACAGCCGTGTACTAACTGAACAGACGGTGGGTATTTACACCAGGTATGTGAAATAATTTAGCAGAGAACGCACAGTATAGTGGCAATTAAAAGGCCTAGATATTGTATATTTCAAGGTACACAGCCGTGTACTAACTGTACAGACGGTGGGTATTTACACCTGGTAACAAAAAGGGTATTGCAGCACACAGAACCCAGAACACTAGAGCCAAATAAACTGTATTTAAAAAAATAAAATAAAATTCACAGCCGTTATACTGCCAGATCAGATGGTGCATATACACACTAGTTATATAACAGGGTTTTTCAGCCAAAAAGAACGCTGAACAGTAGTGCCAAATATAGTTTGGTATGTAGCAGAACACCTAATACACCACTAATGCCTCTCTCTGTCCCTACTCCAGCAGCTATCCCTGAATACGGGAAGCCGTTCTCTGTAAAGTGTATCTTGTAGTAAAGCTTTCACTGTAGTGCACTATAGTAGCCCTGATAAGGGCTTTTAATCACGCTCCTGCCTGTCCAACTGCTAAAACCTGTCTGTCCCTGCTCCAGCCTCTGTCCCTGACTAAGTTCACGCAGCATATGCGTACGAGCAGGAAGAGCTGAGTTTTTAATATTCGAGGTCACATGGTTTTTCCAGCCAATCCATGTAGACGCTGTTTTCGCGCTGCCAGCGTGCTCAGCGTGCCTGTCATACCCCCCCTGCATGTTGATTGGTGGAAAAAGAGCGCCAGGGAAGGTGGGAGGGGAAACGAATTCTAAGTGCGCCATCGCCGTTATACTCGATTGAAATCGAGTATGCCGAATAGCGTATTATTCGATCGAATACCGGCTCGATCGAACACTACTCGCTCATCTCTAATAATAAACAACTATTGATGGGACATTATAGTGTTCTTCCTTTTGGATTTTTTCCATGTACACTATTATACTTTTACTATACTATGGGAATATTTTCACTGCGGCCTATTTGCCTTAACATGTGTACTTGGTTCTGAGACATATTATGGATTGAGTGTGGTCCTACATTCTCTCTCTATATTGTCTTGAACCTCATATGGCACTTTATTACTTACATGGTACTGTTGAATAGGGGTAGAGATTTTGTGGGTGACTGTATTTCGTGTCTGGATCTGGATACGATGCGGTTACCCGATCCGGTCACCATATATGGGGACATGGAAGTGTTTCCTACTTGTGGTTTGACCCCCCTTATACATTGCCTCTACATGGCCCTTTTTTGGCTGTTTTTAATATTCCCGATCATAATGCTTTCATATTCTCCTAAGGATGAACACAATATAGTCCCCTCAATAGATAAAAACAGACATTCTATTATGAATGTGATTATGATTATTATCATTAGTGCTATCGCTATTGTGATCTCTTAATAATGACTAATATAATTATGACAACTTGGATCACATGATCGCTACTTGCGATTATACGAGCATTATAAAGTGTTTTAGTTTACTTCTTCCTGGTTTTGGTCACGTGACCGCTCCTTACGATCACGTGAGCGTTCCAGTCTGGAACGCATTCCATTTAGCACCTTGCACAGCCGCACTAGACTCTCCACAACGCGGATCAGCATGGACGAGACACACAAACTGGTGGGTTAATTTTATATTATGTACTTATGTTTATAGACTACACATGTGGTTCACAGATGATAATGTTGCACTTGTGATGAACAATTATCACATAGATATGTTATTTTTATAATTTTATGGCAGATATGAGTTTTTTTGTTTCACTTTTTTGTCACAGTTATGCACAATGTATGACTATGGATGCAGTGTTTAATAATTGGATTTATGGATATTTTTGTAACACAAGCTTACACAACCTGATGATATAATTAATGTAATTATTGCAAATGAATGATGTTGTCTTTAAATACTTGTAACATTGGTGTATCTTACATGGATGCTTGAGAAGAGTGCCAGTGTGAGGACTGAAACGTCGCTCCTGGTGAAATAAATCACTTTTTGCTTTGCAGTGCTGCTTTCATTATATTTATCTCTCTCTCTCTCTCTCTTTATATATATATATATTTATTGTTTATGCAAATTAAGGCTTTTGTGCACTGGGTGCACTGAAGACAGTTCTATACTAGCTTTTAGCTGCCATAGATTTCATTCTGGCGCACCTGAGTTTTTGACAAGGCATGTTCTTCATAAATCAGGCACATTCTCCATCAGTGAAAAACACCAGTCTCTGATAAATTTACCCCTAAGTATTTTTTCTCAGGACCAGCACAACCGATTTTCACAAGACATTGTAGTCAACAGTATCAACCTACCAGGCAGTATGCTTGATTTATTAAGGTTAATCCTGCACACAGGTGCACTTTCATTATTTTTAAAATTTTATTAATCTTTTTGGGTGACTTTTCTTTTACAACTATACTGCAATGTTGCAATTTATTATGATGACATTATAGTGGCACCTGTGCATGTACCTGTAAAATGCATACCTTAGGTCAGGGATCGCAAACTCGTGGCCCTCCAGCTGTTACATAACTACAATTCCCATCATGCCTGGACATTCTTCGGCTACCAGGGCATGCTGGGAGTTGTAGTTTTGCAACATCTGGAGGGCCATGAGTTTGAGATCCCTGCCTTAGGGACACCCTCATATGCATTAATTCTGGACAGTCCTGTAGTCTTTTCTTAGGATACTTTCACACTTGCGGTATCCTTTTCCAGCAGGCTGTTCTGGCGGAGGAACAGCCTGCTGGATCCGTGCTACCGCTAGCCCACCGCACCACCGGAAGTCTGCTCCGGCCTCATTCATTATTAAGGGGGGCGGGATGGAGGTCCCGTAGTTTTATGAAGGCCGCCTCTTGGCATGCTTGCCATGCTGCGGTCGGGCCTCTGGCCTGCCCCATGATGGTGAATGGGGCCGGAGCGGACTTTCAGCAGTGCGGTGGGCTAGCGGTATCACGGGTCCCCCACAGAAAAGGATACCCGCAAGTGTGAAAGTAGCCTGCGGTGCCAGGATCCCCATATACAACCATCAGAACTAGCAACCCTAATGCTAGGGTTGGCAAGCAAGTGATAAAGGTAGCCCCCTCCATTGTCCAAACTCTGATCACCATTGAAGTTGTGAATTATGGTGATCACAGGATTGCTTGTCAACCAGGTTTAAGTATTACTGGGTACATACCAAGCCTGTTATTCAAATTCTTGTGGAAAGTGTCATAGTCTATTAGGATGTGAATGGTCAGTGAGGTGATGCCAAGGAGTTAAAATAACATTATCAACAGATCTTGCCATTAACACAGTTATGTACAGTATATCTGTTGTCTGTATGGGGAAGTAACAAATAGATGAGTGCTCCATAGCAGAAGCTGGAATAGTATGTTCTTCATGCAAGGTAACATCAATATCAAGAAAGTTCGTACAGTCAAACAAACAAAACATTTTGGTATACAATACATGCACATAAACGGATACCTACAGGCACTTACACAGTGTACATAGAGTGGCAGAACTACCACAGAAGCATGGTGAACCACAGTGGCTACAAAAGAGGCTTAATACTTGGATCCCTTACCTGCTATGACAGTACCGCAGCTCCAACTCAACTAAGTTACTGGTGCTTCAAGAATTCTGCCAACCTAATCCTGAATAAGAGCAAGGATGTTCATGATACATACCTTAAAGAAGAACTCCCGCACATTTTTTTTATCCTCTGACCTGTTAGAAAGGTGCATGATATAATCTATAGAGAATGTAATCTTCTTATAAGAGAATGTAATTGTGAGTACTAACCTCTCTTCTTATTGTAGCTGCATTATGTGACCAACTCTCTGACCTCCAGCTGAACCAGGACAGGAAGCCAGTCACTTCTCTATTCATTCCTATGAGACTGAAAGTGAGGCTCCCATAGGAATGCATAGAGAATTAGACTTCCTGTCCACACATAAGGTGCTGTGGGAGTTGGTGGGTCTGATTGCTGGTCACATGACACAGATGACAAACATCAGGGAGATATGACTCAAAAATTCAGCCACTGGTAAGAAAATGACATTCACTACAGATTAGATCATGTACATTTTTAGCAGGACATGGAATAACATTTTTTGCGGGAGTTCTTTTTTAACCGTCTAGTATTCAGCACCTGTGTTATCACTACAAGTTACTCCATACTTCTCAAATTGCATGCTGAAGGCCCCGGTACACCTGTATTGTTGAACAAACCCAACATTTTTGACAAACCAGCCAACAGCCTAATCTGCATGGTGAGCTCCCAACTCTCTCCTGACATCGGTACAGATAGATCCTATATATGTATATGTAAGGTTTTAGCAGGCTTTCAGTACACTTGGGTAATTACAGTAGCGCATGTTGAGTGCGCTCCTCAGTGGAACGCACATAAGCTTAACAGACTCAACTTCCAGAATTGGATGTGCGTTCCACGCTGACACGCACCTCTGATCCGGAAGTCGGGTGTCTTGATGCTTTCCAAGCTGTGACGCACATCAGACCGTAAGCCCAGCGCTTACCAGTTTGGGCGCCGGGACTGGCGCGATGGGGATCCCATGTGGACTCTACTACGTTTCTGATTTTAGGTATATATACAGTATATGTATGAGTTTGTCTTATCCACTGTATTATTGCTCCTGAGGAAGGGGACACCTTTAGTGCACCGAAACGCGCTGAGCCGCATATTTTATTAAAGGAACTTGATAAGAAGCCGTGTTTCCTGTGCCTGCCATCAGTATCCATCCACTCTTACAGGCGATTCCGGCTAGGGGGGTTCTGTGAGTGCCCCAGGTGTATTGAGTTTATCCTGACAGACCAACCTCCCAGTGAAGTGAATAATTCAATATTATAAGTACTTATATTTACATCATATTTGATAAAAGGTAGCATGTCTACGGATGATAAGAGTTAATACCTTCTGCTTCCAGAATACCTATTGGTGCTGTTTGAATTTGGGAGATCTCTAACATATTCACTCACCACTTGACCTGTATATTTTTGTGAACTTTTCATACTTTCTTTGAGTTTGGCGCTTCATAGTGGGTGAACACAGACTTTGTGAAGATCCTTCACAATAGTCTGTTCCTTTCTCATCCGAACAAGGATATAAGCTAAACCAGAATGTTTTCCATAAGGAAAAGAGACCCATCCTCCAACAGCTGCTTTGGAGGTTTTGCCCCTCATCAGTGCTTAGTGGAGTACCGGTTGGCCTGGTTGTGACATGGGAGGGAAGTCAGACTTTCTCATGAACACACTGCGAGTTATAGCAACAGGATGCAGCAGACGAAAGGCGTTAGCCAGGACAAGTTTGTGGTAACTTGAGAATATCTACATGCAAAGAATGTCTTAAAGAAATAAAAACTTGGGCAGCCCTGTAAATGAAGCAAAACTCACAGAAACAAAAGGATAAAAAACATCCTGCATGATGTGATAATGATCATTATCACATCATGCAGGATGTTTTTTATCCTTTTGTTTCTGTGAGTTTTGCTTAGTTTATAACATGTACTTGAGGGAGTGGCACCTTCAGGTGTAAATGCGCTCTTAGCTTATCTTGAGTAGCATTCTTGTGCACCTTTGCTCTTCCTATCAAATTGAGCGCCTTGATTGCGTGGTACATATAGGTGTGTTTGCTCCTCCTCTCATTGGTTGCTGTATGCACATAGAGGTCACTAGGAGCAACACGCCTATATGTGCAGCGTCCACGCTCCTAGATATAGATGCCCAACGGCATAGTTAGGTTTAGCGTAGGACCTGCCTGACCTGAGACCACCGTGACGCTGGGTAGGTGGGCACAGATGTGTTTTGATCAAAATATATTGGCTAAGAGTCTCAGATTTTATCATATCAGAATGAGGTCTTAGTTTATACAGTATATATTGTTTGCATCTATTTTTGTGCACTAAAATTCTTTTTCAGCCCTGTAAATGGTCTTAAATAATAAAATAATTAATAGAGCAATGTGCTCTGGTCCTCTCTGCCTCTGATGCCATCTTCCTGGTAGCAGTGATCAGCTTCCTGGCACACCAGTCACCGAGCAGCCAATGACTGGTCTCAGCAGAATACAAGACATCACTGCACCAGTCATGAATACAAACTGCAGCGTTGAGGACCTTAATCTAGCACTGGAAGGACAGGGGAGAAAAGGCGTAATCAGGGCTTCTTTTGCATTTGTTCTACCTGTGGCAGGTGTTTCCATGTCTTTAACTTGGATAACCTTTATATCTCACCAGAATTACTTTAGCTTTAAGAGTCTCATTAGACATTTTCGCTGCAGGGCCCCATCACTACTTGTTGACTACTCTCCTCTTATCCATGACAATAACACTATGTTAACCCTTGTTACTCAGGACACGTCTCAGAAACCATTTTAGGAATATGTTTGATTCTCTCATGTAAAAACAGCTTTTTACATTCCTGCCTTGAAGCAGCCCCCTTTCCCTACAGTGCTATTAGGGTCAACAGCAGAGATAATATTGAAAGGCAGGATGCAGAGTGCGAGCGAGAGTGAGAGAGAAAGCCCCCCAGGGCAGGAAGCATGGACGTGAGGGTTCTCGGTAAATGGCAGGAGAGAAACGCAGTAACATAATAAATGGATTCCATTAAAAAGTCATCTGAACTTTAATAAAACTTGTGATTTGATTACATCCGAATAGAACCTGCAGTGTGGAGTGAGAGGGAATAAAACAGAGGGGGCTGTTATTGTTTCTGGTAGAATAAATGCAAGAAAAGGCAAATGGAGATGTACAAAAAGTGAAGAGATGGGTAATAATCAAGCACATTAGTTAGAAAGTTTAATAAAAAAAAAAGACTGAGCCTTTATTTGACATGCATTGTGGTGAGGATGTATTCATCTGGGAGAAACAGAAGACTGATTCTTTATTCTAGACAGAAAACTGAGAAACTTTTTTCTTACTTTTTACAATACATCCTCAGTTTCTTTAGGTATAATGAAGAAAGTAATGTACGATGTACATTACCACCAGGAGAAGAAGACACACACCCTCTTTATCTGTACAATGTTGGCAGTCATAGGGGATGGGTATTTTTGGTGTACCCCAAGGACATACATATTATAGAGGCTCAGGCACAATAAGGGGCTTAGCTCTGGTTGAACCAATAGCAAGCTTACCAAAATTTAGAAACCTTCTGCTCTCTACAAAATAACTGCATTGTCAGTGAATGATTTGACTGGGAACTGGCTCAATGATCATGGAAGGCAAACAAGTACGATGTCCACAGGATACGGAATAAGAAATAAGGTTTAAAACATCATAAAGAAATCTCATTCATAAGGTTGAGGATAGTTTTAAATATAAAGTGGGCATCATTTTTTAATCGTAATAGGGTGATGATTATTATTATTAATACAACTTTATAACATTTTGAACTTCATAATTTCTTGCATTCTCATAGAGCCACTAGAGGGAGCTTGCTACCTTACTTTATGTCTTCATAGGTTTAATGCTATAATAAACCTGCTCCTAAGCTCCCCCTAGAGGTATCTTATGGCAGTCAGAATTTTATCATTTAACTGTACGGAAAGGGAATAAGAGCACAGTATAAAAATACTTGAGCTGTGATTACTATTCAAAAAAATAATCAGCATAGGAAATTGAATGTTAAAATATGTCATGTTATGAGGTGGGCTTTGTTTGAAATGTCATGTATTTGCATTAAAGAAGTTTTCTGAGATTTTAATGCTGATGACCTATCCTCAGGATAGGTCATCAGTATCTGATCTGTGGGGGTCCGGCACCCAGGGCCCATGCCAATCAGCTATTTGAGAAGGCACCTGCACTTTCGTGAGTGATGTGTCCTTCTCCTTGCTCACCAAGCACAGCTCTGTCATGCTGAGCCCCATTCACTTCTACAGAGAGAAGGCAGTGGTGCTACTGAGAGTGCCACTTCCTTTTCAAACAGCTGATTCGATGAGGATAGACCATCAGTATAAAAATCTCAGAAAACCCTTTTAACAAAGGATAAACTGATTACTAGTCAACAAACATATATTTCTAGTGGTACATTATATTTCATTAGTCTATACTGACTCATGAATTAGGGCTCATAGAGTTTGACTGTTGTGTAAATGCTTTGAAAGAAAATGTTAGATGGACCATGTCCATGTCATTATGTAGCACAACTACTGTACCATTAAGATCAGGAAGCTGCAGGGAATTTCACATAAACAGATCATCTAAGAAACCATTTTCTTGAGCGATGTAGAAGTAATTATGAAACAAATTAGCTTTTTGGACTTTAGGTATACAACATTGGGCTCCACACACTCTAGCTTTGAGAGCAAGAATAATGTAGGCCTACAATTCTATTCTTGCCTTAGAAAACACCACAATGACAGATCCCAGAGGAGGATTTCTTAGAATTATTTGGTACTTCATCCCTATCATGGTTCCCTTAAAGAAGCACTCCTACAAAACAATTTATTCTCTGTGTTATTAGAAAGAGACATGATAAAAATTGTAGTGTAATCTTCTTACAGGTGATGGTATTTTTGAGTTTTCCACTCCCTTCTGGTGTACAATACTCTGACTCTCCAACTAACACAGCATCTTCTGTGTGGACAGGAAGTCAGTTTCACCATTCATTGTCAAGAGATTGACATCAAGGCTCTTACAGGAATGAATAGGGAAACTGACTTCCTGTCAACACATAAGATACTATGTTATATGGAGTGTCAGATTTTCTTTTGCTTGACACATCTAAAGACCAGGAGGGAAGAGAAAACTTACAAATACAGTCAACCATAACAAGATAACATTCACTGCAATTTACATCATCATTTACCTTTCTAACAGGCCAAAGAATAACATTTTTGTAGGACTTTTTTTAAGAATAGAAGCCTTGACTCTAATGTACAAAGAAACTAAGCCCTTAACCGTTGATTTGTTGGGATTTTTCTTTAACTCTAGCGTTGGTTGTAGGTTTACTTTTATTAGTTCAATCTTTTGCCTTATGGAATGGAAGAATAATATAAAACTTGAAGCAACCAGATTAGCTCCCAATTTATTATATACAATGTCTACATTTCATTAAAGATCCATATCTTGTAAGGATTTACAATGATAGTCTTCGATATTAGTTTACAGAGAACTGACTATTATGGAAGGGGTGCTTGATACTTTACTTTAAACCCCAATGGTGGAGTCTTATATCCCTGTGCTGATCACATTATATCATTACGCCTCCGGCAGCAGAATTGAATTGGAAGCTTCTCTGATCTGAGGCTTGTTATGCCTACAAAGTTAAATGTGCATAGCTACAAAGGAAAGTAAATAATGCATTATAATCCATCTTACTTGGCACTGATGGTATAAAATAATGGCTAGTCCAATGATTAATATAGCAATATAGTGGAGTCAGTTACCGATCTATGCTAGATAGGAAGCCTGGCTCTCATGTGACATCCTCGCTTATTAAATAGTATAATTTGTTTACATACAGCAGTAGAAGGTTTATGCTGCTTTTAGACACTCAATCTATTAAACAATGGAAATCTTCTGATCGTAGGAACTTAGGGTCAGTTACAAAGCCATAAAACTTACAGGTACTCAATTTTCATTTATTTTTGCATTTATTTTTACATTACCCAAACGTGCCTGTACCATATAGATGAACTCAGAAGGTGACCGTGTATAAAATTATAGGAATCATAGTACCTACAGTCATAAAAAACATCAAAATAAGGCCCTCTAATCTTGGTAGGGAAAGAGTAGTGACATCCGGAGGAAGGGCCAAGAGCATTCATAGCACTGTGCAGGTAGAAACACCCAAACCTAGGTGGAATATAGTGCTTAGGTGGTAAGAAAAGGGGCTGCAATTTTCCCACCCTTTCCTCTTGTGCTTTTTTTTAGCTTGTACAGTACCTTCTCACTTTCTCACTTCTTTATCAATATCCTAATAATACCTGTGGGGAAGAGAAGCTTCCACACTGCCTATTAGTAAAGGTGATTTGACCAACCCATGCAGGACCCATTTCTGAGGATCCATAAAAGCCCACAGATATATATATATATATATATATATTACACACATATGCTGAAACAAGAAATCACATTCATCCCAAACAATAGAGATTCAACACAGATGTAGCTTGTAGTGCATAGATTGTGGAATAACAAAGTCAACATAAATGAGGATTTTCATATAAATTAAAGGGGTTATCCTACCAAAATTATTCATCAACTATCCCCAGGATAGTTAACAAAGTCCCCCTTCAGTCCCATAGAAGAGGTTAGAGCATTATACATACACACTACCACTTCATTCAGAGAAGGAATTTGGGAACCTCCTTGTTGTCAGAATGGTGGCCCCCTCCATGGCTGATATTTATCGTCTAACCAAAACCATTTTTTGGGACACATTAGTGCCTTCTTTAGTGATCGGCATCCATGGGTTGTGTGTGGAATTGCAGATCAGTTATGGGACCTGTATCAGCACTTTATCTCGCAATAACTTGGTCTCATACCAAATGTTTGAATGGGACAACCCCATCAACTTCCACACAACCCTAGCAGGCACTCGCCACATATGGCATGGGATCACCTCGTGACCAGACCCGCAGTGGTGATTATACTCACCTGATTCGCACTACTGGATTCCAACTCCACAGCCAGCTCTGCAAGTTCCGGCATTACGGTGTATTGGCATTACAGGGACAGGGGTGTAAGGGGAGGGAACTGCAACTCCCAGCATATCCAGACTGTTGTTATAGGGCATCAGTAGACATTATATTTAGAGTGATATAAGAGGAGAGAACTACGACTCCAAGCATGACCAATATGTTATTATGGTCTATCAGAGGACTACAACTCCTAGTATTTGACAACTTCATAGTTGCTAACCTGTCCTTGTCCTGAATTTGGCGGGACTGTCCCTGATTTCCAGAGAAAGACCTGGTGAATTCACACTGTCCTGTGCCAAAAATGTGGCTAACAAAAGCCCTGCCCATAAATGGGTGTTTCTGGGTGGTTTTAGGGTGTTCCCGGTGGTGGGGCTTATATTATGCCCCGATTTTACCAACTGAAAGTATACACTTATACAGGAAGAGAAACCAGTAACCTCCCACAGACACACAGCACAGGAGCTCTGCACTCTGCATTGTGACATCCTAGAGGTAACCACTTCTCTGCACTGCAGAGCTCTCTCTTCCTGCTCTGGTCCCATGATGATGACATCATTCAGGTTCTTCATCATGACTTATCTCTCTCCAGTCCTGATCTATGATACCAGTAAAATATGCCCCCCCCCATCCCCCCGGCCCACACACACACACACACTTTTGTGTTCATCACAGGATACGGTGTATGCAGGGTTAGAAAATCAATTCAGGGCTGATTCTAGCTCTTCTGCTGCCTGAGGCAAAAATTTGAATGGCGCCCCCCTCCCATTAAAAAATAGTGTGAAAGCCAAGTAGCCACTGAACTCCAAGACTGTCCTGCCAGATCTGCGGCGGTACAAGTACAGATAATGTTATTGATATCACCTGCAGTCCTATGTAACATCACAGACAACACACTGATAGCTCTCTGAGTACAGATAATGTAGTAGATGTCACCTGCAGTCCTATGTAACACCACAGATAACACAGGGATAACGCTCTGAGTACAGATAATGTAGTAGATGTTACCTGCAGTCCTATGTAACAGCACAGATAACACAGTGATTGCTATCTGAGTACAGAAAATGCAGTAGTGTTACCTGCAGTCCTATGTAAAACCACAGATAACACTAGTGCTGATAATGTAGCAGTGTTTCATGCAGTCCTATGTAAAACCACAGCTAACACTAGTGTAGATCATGTGGCAGTGTTACCTGCGTCCTTAGTGTGACTCCCTGCGCCTCTCCCACGGACTCCATGCTGGCGGCGCTGCCTCTTCTTCTGTCTTCTTTTTGCCCCCACAGAAGATCCTGATGCAGCTGCGTCAAGACATAGGAACACTGTGGGCATGGTGACAGTGACACACATAGGGACATGGTTGTTTAATAAATATTTTTAGGACAAACACAAAATAAAAGTTATGTCTTAACTGTTAAAAGGTGACATAGGTGCAAGATAGGCTCTTTGGGTCTTAGACCATTTGTAAATAGAATATATTTGAAAGCCTTCACCTATGTAATGGTCCACTGGTGGTTGAGTTACACATAGGGACACACACACACAGGGACAGACACACAGAGACAGACACACATAGGAGGACAGACACACACAGCGGGACAGACATACACAGGGGGACAGACACACAGGAGGACAGACACACAGGGGGACAGACACACAAAGGGGGACAGACACATACAGGGGGACAGACACACAGGAGGACAGACACACAGGTGGACAGACACACAAGGGGACAGACACACAAAGGGGGACAGACACACACAGGGGGACAGACACACACAGGGGGACAGACACACACAGGTGTACAGGCACACAGGGGGACAGACAAACACAGGAGGACAGACACACAGGAGGACAGACACACAGGGGGACAGACACACAGGGGAACAGACATACACAGGAGGACAGACATACACAGGAGGACAGACACACAGGGGGGCAGACACACACAGGAGGACAGACACACAGGAGGACAGACACACAGGGGGACAGACACACACAGGGGGACAGACATACACAGGAGGACAGACACACAGGGGGACAGACATACACAGGAGGACAGACACACAGGGGGACAGACATACACAGGAGGATCCTCATCTCGCCTCATGGCAGAAGCGGCCCTGATTACAGTTTACTTTCTGCTTCTGTCATCGTATCTCTGAAGTCTTTAGTGTGGTTATAGCACCATCTCGTGGTGTTAAGTTGTATAATAGCTTGTTTTTCTGTTACAAAGACTACTGCATTGTGGGTGTGCAATGCATTGTGGGTTATTGCAAGGCTTCCTGGGAAAGAAGTCTCCACTCACCGCGCAGAGAGTACAACCTGTTGACCAATAAACAAGTTAGACTACAAAGAACAGTCCATGATATACGGGAGGGTACACTGAATAGTAAGAAAGGTAAACATGACTTATAGGCATATGGATGTGATAGAAGGGGATCAGCAACTGAAGACCTCCTTCTGTAAGCTACAATAATGAGCTACTGCAAACATGGATGGTTGTTTTTTCATTCCTTTTCCTAGTGATAACAATTGATCGACTAAGTGTGACTAAACTGGACTTACCGGGGAAAACTGATTGTTGGCCCAGCTTTAATATTAAAGGACATCTGTCAATAGATTTGTAGCTATGAAACTGGCTGACCTGTTACATGTGTACTGCAGCTGATGGCACCTGTGTTGGTTCCATGTTCATATGTGCCCGCATTACTGAGAAAAATGATGTTTTAATATATGCAAATGAGCCTCTAGGAGCAACAGGGGCATTGTCGTTACACCTAAAAGCTCTGCTATCTCTGCAAATGCCGTACCCTTTGCACTTGGATTGATAGGGCCAGGCAGTCTAAACTTCATATTGCCTGGCCCTATCAATCAAGGTGCAGAGGGTGGAGAAGTTGCAGATAGAGCAGATCCTCTAGGTATAAATCTAGAGCCTCATTTGCATATATAAAAACTTCATATCTGTCCACAGCAATGTGGACACATATGGACATGGTACCAACACAGATGCCTTCAGCTGTCAAGTGCACATGTAATAGGTCAGCCAGTTTCATAGGTACAAATCTGCTGACAGATGCCCTTTAAAAGGGATTGTTGTGCACAATACTTCAAAATCAGTTGCCCCTAACTTACTCTTTTGCAACAAATTCACACCCAAAGGTTTCCTGTATTTCTGTGATGTGGATTATCCTAGCATACACTAGAGACATACCATATGCACTACCTGTGAGGCTCCAGTAAGTAGGGGCTGACTGCAATCCTAAAAAACAAAAACAAAGAAACAGCTTGTTCCTGTGTACAAGTAGCAGACTTAGCTGAGCTCAGTTACTGAAGGATTGCTGTAGTTAAAGGGTTTCTCCATCTCAGCCTGTCATGTCCCATGTCTTGTGATTTTATTCACTGTCATTACTGTACTGTATATGGCTTGCATTGTTATAAGTTTGTCATTGCTGTCCTTTTGTAGCCTGGCTAGACTGGCATACACTGCTCTGGCATAGGGTTCCTCTGCTGTCCATCCCCAGTCTTACATACAGTACATGTTTATAGAACAAAGTGAAGAAATAAGATAAATAGACATGGGATGGCAGAAATATACAAGATGGAAAGCAGTATAATCCCATCCAGTAAGTCCTTGCACAATTAGTCTATTACGTCTTTGATTAATGAGAAATATATACTTTCATAATGGAAAACTACGTACATTCCATCTGAAAAACTGGATAAAAGTTACTCAGCATTCCAGCCTTTTTCACTCCCAAAAGACAGATCAGACTGCCTGGTGGTTTTCCATACTTAGCTTTATGTTGATTTGAATCCGGGATTTTGCTGAAGTGTGAACAGGTGTCTGAGGATATATTTAGAACAAGAGCAAAGGTTTATCTCTTTACTGTAAATTTACCTACAGTATTCCCTAAGTGTTCAAGGATATTAATGGCGGATATGAATGCATACACAGGACTCAATGAGTGCTGTATATAGAGATCAGCAAGCGCCAATACTGCCTCCTCCTCCGGTCCCAGTGGTCATGTGATTGCAGGGGGCAGAGTGACCACCCGCTGCTGTATACAACCTCTCCGGGGGCCGTATTCTCCCAGTAATTGAGGCTACTATGTCAGCACCAGTTACAGGAAAAATCAGATCAAAAGGAAGTAAAAATGTAATGTTAAATGACCCTGAAAGGTCTTGTATGGGTGCAAGTGTAAAAAAAACTAAATAAGTATAAAAAAAATAAATGTGTGTGGAAAAATAAATTTAAAACAAACAAAAAAATGTAAAAATAAATAAGCCACGTTACATCTTACAAGCCCCCCCCAGCAACCATTACCCATATATCCAACAAATGACAGTTACAGAAAAGAGAAATCATTTTAAATATTTTAGTTACACATTATGCTATTAACAGAAAAAAAGAAAAGAACGTGAAAGACTTTTTTTTACATTTTCCTTGCTACAAAAAAAATACTAAAATAAAAATTACATACTGTACAAATAAAGCCCCATATATCACCAAAATAAGGTGCAAACATTATTTACATAATGAAATGGGGGAGGAGAGATGGCTTTCAAAGATGCAAATACTAAAAAAGGAATGGGGTTAAGGAAGGGGGATAAATGGTTCAGTCTTAAAGTGGATAAAAGTAAATGACTCTTGGCGGTTCTCACAGAGAGGCACAGTCACTTAAAGGTACAGACCCATTAACAGTATTTACAGTCCTTACTGTACAGTCCTTGTACTAGGACTAGCCAGATTTCCTTGCTACATAGGTGATGTTAGGCTTTCAGGCCCCTAGCTGTCAAGGTCTGAGTCTCTTCTCACTTCCAGCAATAACCCTCTATCTCCCAGGCTCTCATGGGGAGTCATCTTACTCCACCCATCCTTCCAAGTCTATCTCCAAAGGCTGATACATGAGGGTCCCGGTATTGGCTCCTCTTCGGACTGCTGGCAGTAACCCTTTTCCCATTTGCTCTTCTTTCTCAGAAGTCCCAGCTGTAACCTGGCACTTTAGTCCCTTGACTCTCTGGTTCCATCACTCCATGAGGCTGTACATTTCTGCTGGATCCCCAGCAGCTCTTTTGGGCATCTATTTCTCTCTCATGTAAATGTGGTGACCACTGATGCTACTTGCTTTTGGTCTGGTCTGTGGCCCTGTTTTTGGCACATTCCCGCTCGGTAAAGCACAACTCAGGGCACCCCTGTGCTACTCTCTCATGTGCCTGCTCTCCTGTCACTGAAGCAGGCACTCTTCACCTGCTATAGCATCCAGATGTAGAAGACCTTTAACTGGGCTTTGTAGAGCTCATCCTCAGAGGAGAGGGGGTGAGTCCGTACCATGTGGGTTTCTGCCCAAAAGGTTCTGTGGCTCTATTTACATTTCTAGCAAGCTTTCCACTTGTTTTTTTAATGTATCAGGCAAACAGACTGTAAAACTGGATCCTAACAGATGCAAACTAATGTCTTCCATTAAGATCAGTCATTCCATTCAAGTCCATAGTGAAAAAAAATTCTTTCTGTCAAGGGTCTGTTTTTTTCTGGCAGGAAACAAAAGTGAAACACAGGTTGTTCTTATATTTATTGCAAAATGACAGATCCTGCTGGAATAGATACAAATGGACAATTTTACACTAGCCATTGAAATAAAAAGAAATGTTAATGAATCCTGCAAAGCAGGATGTCTTCCCCAATCCTTATATGAGTCTCATTCCAACATCATCAGAGAAGGGTTGGCATATTCCCCTGCTCTGCTCTCTCCGATTTTTGTACACCAGATATCACCAGTATAGTCCATATACATTGTAATGAGTGGACACCTCCTACCCATGGTGACGTGGTTCTGTAGTGACACTGCTGATTGGATTCCTAATGGGGTGGCTCGTTCAAAGATGGTGTGCATCCCACCACCATATATGAATACAACCTCTATCGATACACCCTGTTAGGACATACAGATGTCATAGAGGGGGCTACCTTTATGATCGAAAACAGAGAGCTGCAGTGTAATAGTGGTTCACAATCTGCCAGACTCAACTTGTCCATTTATTATATCCGGTAGATGGCCATTCATCACAATGGGCACTGTGTTATATTACACTAGATGACTGGCCAAAGAAGATAACCCTGGCAAAATGATCACCAGGGGTGCCAGGAGGAGAACACAGCTGTTTGTTGCAGAGACATAAACATGAAAATTGCTAATCTAATGTCTCTGTAGAGATAACCTTTTAACTACTCAGTGACTCCAAACATTAGTGGTTCCAGTTATACCAATCACAAGATATAGTGTCTATAAAAGAACAGATCTTTGAGAAGATCACTCCTGATCTAAACCACAATTTGTGGTAAAATTTTAATTCCCTATACTATGTATATTGAGCTACTGGCCCTCGTATTTGGGACAAGCACCCCTGTAGAAGCTAAAGTATTTCCTTCCTAAGGAGATCACCACACAGAGGTCTCAATGTACCATGAGGTCTGGATAATTTATAGAATAATATTCAGCCTTACTATAAATAATTATCTTCAAGCTGGTCTCATCTGGTAGGAGGCCTTACAGTACACATAGTGGTGTTCAATTCTAAGCTTCCTTACACAATTTACTTGGGCCCACCTGATCACAAGGTTGTCCTCCTGCCATTTGTCCTGTTTTGCCCAGGTTTCTAAATTCATCCCTTTGGATCATCAACCACTAACAAGTCTTCTGTATTTTACTAAGTCTTCTTGGCCAGACAAAGGATATTGTGGAGAATTGGAATTTGAAATGTGGGAAGGATTCCAGGGACCAAAATGCCAACTGGTGGTGGACATTCTTATGTTCCGAGGGTTCTAGTTATCACCTAACATTAGCAAAATCTGGTCATGTTTGTAGAGTACTGTTTATAGCCCTGATGAAGACCTGTTTTTTAGCTTTTACAACAATGTTATTTTGGCGTGGTCGGAAATCATTCCAAGGCTTGTCTATCTGTGGCTCGTATCCTTTAGCCTGCTTGTCCACTCTTTGGGTAGACCGCCCTCAGGTTTCTATTCAATTGGTAGAAATCATAATTAAGAGAAAATTTCTGACCCTATAAAAACAGTACTGTATAAGGTCTTTTGAACTGACTTGGAATTTTCTAAGGTATCACTAAGCTTTAGCAGTGCCATGTATGAGGTCTATGTACAAATACAGACGTGCTTTTCTGCAAGATGTGCAAGCAGACACACTTCACTACAAATGGATTGATATTGACACCCTCTTGAAAAAACCTCTCGAGACAGCAAGCGGGTGTAGGCAGACACCAAATTGATACAAATATTGGTTTGATTCTCAAGTTAATGGTTAATGATTGGCAGATCCTACAGATTGATCAATAGAAAGACAGAGCCAGACGCACAAAAGAAGACATGGATATTGAGGAATGATTAATGCTTAGTTATTGTAGGTAGAAAGAAAGCAAAGACAGACAGAGAGATCCTTAAAATGATAAATAGCGAGCGTGAAAGAGATGGACAGATCCAGAAGCAGACAGACCATGACAAAGAATGATGTATTAATACTTAATATAGATAATATATAGAAACATTAGGGGCACTTTGAAGCAATGCAGTAACCCTTTCAGATCATGAGATCATGGCATGAGCTGAAGGATTAAAGTCAGTGGGGCATAACGCATTTTGCGGAACGCATACAATCCAATTGATATTGTCTTACCTCATAGTATAATAAATGTTCCTCGGGGTATAAAATTAATGTACTGTGCATAGTGAATAATGGATTGTTGTGGATAAATGAGGTTGAGTTACTAGTTCCTGTAAAGTCTAGCAGTTCCTGTCTGTCTTGACAATTTTAGCCCTGCTACATGTGTATGACAATGTAATGGACTTATATACAATACAGTATACAATGAAAAGCTAATCACTGCGTAAGTAGTGATACAGATGTAGTAGTGCTGAGTTTGTCATTAAACTGTTGAATATTCCGTGAACCCTGATAATATGGTGATATATCAAAAACGTGATGACAAGGGGCAAATGTGATAAAGCTGAATTTGCCATTTAAAGGGGCTATCCCATGACTAATGTAAAAAATGTAAGTCAGACATCAAATAGTACATGACAATCTCTTTCTAACAAAGCTAGAATCTCCCCATGCATTGCTCTGCTAGATTTATATCAAGCTGACAGCTCAATGGGAGTGTCTTTTCTGCTGCAGCTCAGGGGGCGTGTCCATGCTCTCCCTATCACAGCTCAGGACACAGCTGAAGGATGAAACTGAGCATGTGCAGCCTTCTCTGTGAGCAGGACAGAGAAATAAGAAAAAACAAACAAACAGCAGGTGGTGCTATACAGATACATTTTATTGAATAACTCTGTGGCTTTGTAAAATTTTTAATTACATGCAATTACAAACGTATTCCGATCCAGGTGCTGGTTTGAAAACTGTAGAATATTTTTCGTGGGACAACCCCTTTAAGAGCACCTTGATACTGTCTAATTAGAGCACGGCTATGTGGAAACTTCTACTATTACATCAGAGAGCTATTTCCCTACAGAACAATATTTAAAGGGCTGTCACGCTTTTATCACAATTTTATGTGCATAAAAAGACACTCACCTGCACATCATTGCTCAGTTTTAGCACCTGGTGCTGCTGCTTCTGGTCCCTGACATGTAAACCTGGGGAATACGTACACCACTCTGGCCTCAGTGGTGATGTGTTCCTAAGTGTCAAATCACTGCTGGGTTACTTGCCACTTGGGGGCACATGACTACTGAGGTCATTGTTTGGCTGCAACAGCATGTGACCCCACCCAATGTTTACATGCTGGGGACTGTAAGGAGCAGGACCAGAGCCTTAGTGGTAGTAAGCAGGTGAGTTGCTTTTTTAGATTTTGTACACCACTGTTTAGGGACTACAATAAAACATTGATAGAAGCTGGGCAATACCTTTAAACTCTTATGCATGGAATCACTTATTCCCTACTGTAAATGATTTTGACTATTAGGCTAGTTGCACACCTGTGGTAAAGCTGTCCAGAAGAGCAACAGCCTGCCAGAGATCACTGTATCCAGCCTAGCTTAGCACACCAGAACCCATTGACTATAACTTGGGTTTGCCAGATAGCTTTACTGCATGTGTGAAAGTAGTCTTAGACATCACTAGGGAGTTTTGTAACTGCAGGTCACATACAGAACTCTTTGGGGAACTCTGATGTTCTTAATAATTGATAGAATGGGCTCAGGCTGGATGAGAAATGTAGACAATTTTGTACCAACTATTGGTTGGCTTACTTTGAGAAAGAATTTTAATGCACAATTGTGGCACTAAATTTCACATAGTAGGCCATATCCCTTAGTCATTAAGTGACATTTACTTTCCAAATAAGCCACATCCCTTGCTGGGCTATGCACAGATTATTTATCTAAACCTTGATGAGCCACATTTTTGGTAAAATATAACCCACAAGCTACTTACGTTAGTAAATGAGGGCTAATCATAACAATATCAGCCATAATCCTCTCCCAAACAATACGTGTCAGTGCCATCCAAAATGATCCTATAATAATGCCAGCCATAAATCTCTCCCTCAGAGTACCAGCCATGGTGTCCATATACACTGATGAGCAAAAGTGTAACAATGTTTAGAATGTTTGACTTTCATGCTCCATATCTCATCATCTACTACAGCTTTGAACTTGAGACCACAATCATTTCACAAACAATCATGTTGGCTATCTCATAAATAAGTTGGACAACTATTTAGCATGTGATTAGTTATGCAGATTCTTGTCATGTATATTCATTTTATACCCATAGTACTCCAGTGTTTGAAGTAACTCGTCTTATAGGATACTCACAAATAGCTCAGCATTGAGACCACCATCGATCCTGGTCAAGTATCCAACGTTTTTGGCTGTGAAACAACCCCATATCATCAGGTTCTGTCCACCGAACTTGACAGTTCCTGCAATTTCTCAACCTGTTAGCGCCCTTTTCACTTATTTCTTCCAGACCCCTTTGCACCTTTCAGAGCCCAGTCTAATGACTTTCATCTCATAGCTCCAGATCACCCGTTTCCAATCTTCTACTGTCCACTGTTTGAACTTTTTTTGCAAACTCATGATGCTCACTCAGCTTATGATGATATTGAAGTCGAGCCTTCTTCACCTTTTTTGGAGCCACCATTCCTGACTTATGTAATGCACACATCTGCATAACTAATCATACGCTAAATAGTTGCAAGTCTAATTTATGTATGAGATAGCCAAGGTGATTTTCTATAAAATGATGATAGTCTCATGTTCAAAGCTGTAGTGGATGATGAGATATGGAGCCTGAAAGTCAAAAGTTCAAAACATTGTTACTCTTTTGCTTGTCAGTGTAACTAGTGTTGAGTGAAGTTATGGAAACTTTGATTTGGCTGCTTCACCGAATTTTAGAAAAAAATTTGCTTTGTAACCAATTACTTTATTACGAAGCGCATTTCTTTGTAAGTAGCGGGCACAATGGTGGGGAACGGCAATTTTACAACCCCCGTCATTGAACCCCTCAGATGCCGCATTCATCGTTGATCACGGCATCTGATGTAAAAATGGAGGCCTTTCAGGGGTTAAAAAAAAATAAAAATTAATACTTACTTGATCCATTTGAGCGCAAGAAGGCCGCCATGGCCATCTTTATTGAAGTTCCAGCACGAAACCTAGCACAGTGTTAGATTACTTCATCACGCTGACCGGTGTGACGTCATATGTCACTGTGCGCGATATTTCGTACGGAATCTTTGATAGCCATGGCGGATTCTTTGCGATCAAATGGATGAGATCAGCATCTCATTTTTTTATTTTTTTATTTTTTTTGCTGCATTTCAGAGAAAATGGATTTATAACCATGATGCACGAGAAAATTTGGCTGCGCAATCGGATCAAATCGAATCAAAGTCCACTTTGGCTACTTCGAATCGCTCAACCCTACATAACAGTGCCAGCAATAATTCTCTACCTGAATGTACATGGCATTGGTGGCCCCTATAACAGTACCAACCACTGTCCTCCCAGTGACAGCTATAGCGTCCCTTAGAATTGCACATCTGATGCTCTCTCTACCACGGTAGCAGTGATATATATACACAGAGGTCCTCATTCTGCTGGCTCTCCATATACAATAGGTAATAAGGCAGGATCTGTCTGCAGCAGCAGTCACACAGTAGAGCGTGGATTACAGCAGGTGTTGTTTTCACATTCACCAGTAAGGGAAGAAGTCTCATTTGTTCTTTCCCATCTCTTCTCCACATTGCTCCATGCTGGGAGTAAGACAGGCAGAATTTATCGTCATCATTTTTTCACAGTGTAAGCAGCGTTAATACGTATTGTAGAGATTTAATAACTTCAATAATTGTACCAATTACTGGTCCCTCCTATTGTTATCCCTGCCTTGTTCTCACATATTTCCTCGTCTCCTTTGCTAAAACGAAATGGCCTGATTGAGGTAAGGAGGTAATCGAGAATTAACCCAGTGGCCTTAGTGGTCTCTTATTTCTTCTTTGAGCAGAAAATGTCTTCCCACCACAGTTCTGTGTGTTCTGTCTCAAAAGGGGGCACATATTTTAGTTACCAGACTACAACTGACTTTGACCGCAGCTGCAGGCCTATATGTGTTCAGTACATGCATTGATTGTTTCTGTAAATTCACATAGGCTGCTGTGCGGAATATGCTGTTTGACAAACTTAGATCTTAGTTACTACATATTTAAATAAAACATAATAGTACTGTCCCCGAAATGAGTTTAAAGAGACCCTGTCACCACGGAGTATACTAAGTTATATTACAGTAGAGAAAACAGCTCCTGGGCGGCCATCTTGTGACTGGCAGCTCAGCGTGCTGTGTGCATACAAGCCCCGCCCCCACACTCCAGGCCTGTGTGCTCTGCAGTCACAGCAGTTAGAGCCTCCTATCAGTGTCACTGATCACAGCTGCCCCTGTATATAACCGCATGATAACTCAGATAGGCTTAGATATACTGGATAAGCAGCCCTATCATGTGTGATATTGTGCTGCTAGTCTCCTGTATTTGAGGCAGTGCTATTTATTTAGTGTATCTAAGCCTATGTATAATGCTATACTGCAAATGCAATGTATTTGCTACAGCAGCGGTCCCCAACCACTGGTCCGCGGCCCAGGACCGGGCCCTGAATGGATGTTTGCCGGTCCGCGGCAATCAGGGCCCTGATCACCAGTGGGGGGCAGCAGAGGACAGGGAGATGAGCGCTTCCATTGTGGAAGTGCTCATCTTCATATTCATCTGTATCGCCGTCCTCAGGACAGCGATACAGATGCCTGTGCTGCGATGGGGCAGGGGAGGCCCTAGGCCTGCAGCCTATCAGAGGGTGGCTCAAGCAGCTTGATCGCGCCGCCTGAGCCGTACAACGCAGGACACATAGCCCGGAAGAGGCCTGCATTGCATCGCTGCCAGCCTGATGGAGGTAATCGCTGCCACCCTGATTTGGGGGCACTTCTTACGGGCACATGATATGGGGCACTTCTTACTGGCTAATTATTGGGGGGCACCGTGGGGGCATCTATGGGGACACTTCTTATTGGTACATTATTGGGGCACTGTGGGGGCATCTATGGGGGCACGTCTTATTGGTACATTGTTGGGGGCACTGTGGGGGCATCTATAGGGGCACTTCTTACTGGTACATTATTGGGGGCACTTTGGGGGCACTTTTCATTGGTAGATTATTGGGGGGCACTTCTTACTGGTACATTATTGGGGGGCACTGTTGGGACATCTATGGGGGCACCTCTTACTGGTACATTATTGGGGGCACTGTGGGGGCACTTTTTATTGGTAGATTATTGGGGGGCACTACGGGGGCACTTCTTACTGGTACATTATTGGGGGGCACTGTGGGGACATCTATGGGGCACTTTTTACTGGTACATTATTGGGGCACTGTGGGGGCACTTCTTATTGGTACATTATTGGGGGGCACTATGGGGGCACCTCTTACTGGTACATTATTGGGGGCACTGTGGGGGCATCTGTGGGGACACTTCTTACTTGCACATTATTGAGAGCACTATGGGGGCACTTCTTTATGGAAGATGATGTTCGGCAGGTCGCAGCAGTTGCATGATGGCGACTGTGGTATGATGGAGGCGGCAGCAGCAGCAGCCATACAGAAGATGAATGTGGGCAGGTCGCAGCAGTGGCATCATGGAGGCAGCAGCAGCTGTAAGGAATTTGATGGTTGGCAGGTCGCAGCGGTGGCATGATGAAAGTAGCAGCACCAGACATACAGAACACGATGGTTGGTAAGTGGCATTAGTGGCATGATGCGGGCCATAGTAGCAGCCATACAGAACGTGATATTAAACAGGCAGACAGATAGCAACAATGGCAAAATGGGAAAACCCTCTCGAAGATTAGGCTGGAGGCAGGGCAAGACAGAAGATAGAGAGCATGCTGAGCCAGTTTGGGTCCATGGGTTAAGGGAAAAAATATGCGATAGAGACTGGCCATAGTTTAGGTAGGCCTGAACCCAGGAGTTGAAGCGGGAGCTGTCGGCTTGCTGACTGGCCTCTACCTGGCGCAGCACATGGAAGAACTGCTCCATCACATTGAGCAGTCTGAAATAGCTGCTGCAGTATCTGCTACTCTTGGTGGTGGGAAGGAGATGACTCAGCTGAGGGTGGAGAGGGGTCTCCCTTTTAAACATGCTGGTGGCAGGTGTTTGCTCACTGTAAGCTGTGGCAAACTGCATACACAGTGTTTCCTGGTAATAACATAATTTGTCCTCCCCTTCTACAAGAAGAAAACATTCCTCCAACTTGACCTGGTAACGCGTGTCTAGAAGCATGATATCAACGATATGCCTGCCACTGTGTAAGCAAGCAAAGTCATCATTATGGCCACCATGCCCCAGGAGCCGGTTCTTTCCCACCTCCGCCCTCCACTGAGACGATTGGGTGTCGAGATCGGTGTCACCATCATCATCCTCTTTCTCCACCAACCTCTCTTCCTTCTCCTCAAGTGGCAGCACATCCTCCTCCTCCCCCATGGCAGTTTCTCATTGTGGGTCCCCAACAGCTACAGGGCCACCTGTTGCATGAGCATCAGTATCTCATCAAAAATACATATGAGGGGGATGAGGGACAACTGCAGCATGAACAGCATGAGCTGCCACTGCCCAATCTGGAAACAACAAATGCTCCCTGCTCTAGTAGTCTGGTGCAGGAGAGCATTTCTCACCACGTGAGAATAGCTGAAAAGAGGGACAGGATGTTGTGCGCTTGCCCAGTTGTAGTCGGCAGGGTAACAGCCAGTGGGAAGTTTGCTGCTTGATTACTTGAGCAACTGCTCATGCGTGTGGCTACTCTCTCCCAGGTCGATCAGCTCCAACATAGCGTGGCAACTCTTGACTTGACACATGTGATAGAATGAGGGGTAGTGTGAGCAATGCTGTGCCCTGCTGCTGTTGGGCACAGGGTCGTGTCCATGGAGGAGGGGGTGGAGGAGGCAGATAAGTGCCTGCTGTGGGAGCCAGCCCCATGATAAGATGGGAGGGAGTCAAAAGGACCTGGCCATTTTGCTGGGGTGCTACCTTTCCACTGCCGCAAAAAACAAATGGCCATGAAAGACATGTACTGTCCCTGGCCATAACAGCTGCTCTAGGTGTCCACCATGGAGTGCATCTTGCCGCACAGCAAGAATCACTAGGAGAAGCCCGCATTCTCTGCAAGGTGAGAGTGCAAGGTTTATCCACAATGCTAGTACAGCAACTGCACTGCCAGCAATGTGGCCAGATGGGGGTTCAGCTTGTAGACAAGCTAAATGCTGGTGGAGAAAAGTTTTTTCATGGCCAAACATTCTGTTATAGACATCTCACGATAGAGGCAAGGACAAGGAGGAGTCTTAGCAGGAGAAGAAGAGGGTGAAAATGATGACAAAGATACCGTACTGCTAAGGGATGCAGGTTGCTTGCCACAAAGAAGACCAGTAGAAGAAAGACTGACTTGTTCTGATTGGGAATGCTAGCCATTTGTATTTTCCTAAAGGATCCGGTGATGCTGCTTCATGTGCTGCAATAGATCTCTGGAAGCTATAATTCTGCTTTAGGCCATGGCTTATTTTAATCCTGCAGATCTTGCACACCACTGTGGTTTTTGTGTGTCTGCCTTGTGGAGAAAAAGAGCCATATGGGAGTTGCTCGCACAGAGGTCAGGCAGCCAAGCTGGGCTTAGGTCTGTCACGTTTTGGGTCTAACCCACCCAGTGTCAGTGGCATCACCAGATCCATTCCTGAAGCAGACGTGGCCCAGGCTGTTCTTCCAGAGGCACATGGCCTCTGCTCCTTTTTGCTGCCGCCACCACGCTTCTCGACGCCTCCTCCTCAGCATCCCGATCCGACTTCCAGGTCCTGATCAGCACACAATCATTACTGGAGTCCTCACCCTACCTGCCGCTTTTATCAGACTGTGAGATATCATGGTGGGTTCCTGGGTCCCCCTGCCCTGCCCTGCATTTTCCCTGACTGCCACTGTCACTGCCCTCGCCAATGCCATGTCTATGGGTGCCACTATAATCACCACCATCAATACAGGTATGCATTGGTTCACCAGCCTCCTCCCCAACCTCCTCCTTAGGACAGCCCAAATGGTGAGGGCTCTCACACAAGTCATCAACAGGGAGACTCTCACGGTGTCTGAATCTGAAGTCACCTCCATGCCATTCTGCTGTGACTGAGAGGAGGAGTGAGCCATCCAATCCACTGTCTCATCCTTTCTCTCCTCAACTATAGTGTTGTGCCTTTCCCAAGCCAGCAGGGACAACTGCGGCCTACTACTAGTACAAGTAGGAAACATTTAAAACTGTTGACAATCTTTCCAGGAGTGAACATTGCAGCACAATCTTCCCAGGAGTGGACAGTGCAGCAATGTAGTGTAATGCAATGTAGCAACAAAGTGGAGATGTTAGGCCATAATGTGCATCATCATGTTTGTCTAAAACCAAACACAGCATATCAGCACAAGTACCAACTGTCAAGCACAGTGGTGGAGGGGAATGATTTGGGATTGTTTGCAGCCAGAGGAACTGGCTATTGAGTTCACCATGATCTCCTCTATATACCAAAGTATTCTAGATTCAAATGGGAGGCCATCTATCCAACAGCTAAAGCTTGGCCAAAACTTGGTTATGCAACAAGACAATGATCCCAACACACCAACTAATCTACAACAGAATGGCTGAAGAAGAAAAGAATCAAGGTTTTGCTATGGCCCAGTTAAAGTCCAGACCTCAACCCAAGTGAATTGCTGTGCATAAACAAATATCCACAAGAAAAATAGACCAAAGAATAGACCAAGAATTATGTTAGATACTGATAAAGTCATACAGCAAACAAGTATTTCAAGTTATTGCCGCCAAAGGTGGTTCTGCAAGCTATTGATTCACGGGTCATACTTAGTTTTTCACACATGGCTGTTCCATTTTGAATTTATTTTTCCTGAATAAATAAAGACACGGTGGAATCTTTTCTGTGTTGTTCATCTGAGGTTAGATTTACATATTTTAAAGACCTTCTATGGACCAGATGCTTTTTATTATGTCCTGATACGTAAAACCATCAATTCAAAGATAGAAATCTATCTCTGTCTGTCTACCTATCTATCTATATTTATTTAAAAAAATCATAAAATTATGCAGTTTTTACACTGGACACACAGTGATTTAAGGATCAAGGATTTAAGTAGGAAACTGTGTAATGCTTCATTTCTCCTGTGGTGGAGCAGCAGGGGAACTGAATACTTGCTGCCAGATCCCCCCACAGATTTGAGAAGGACACTAGGTACATAAGCATCTTCTCATCTGTTGACCCTTCTAACAAAATGGAAAGTCTAAAGTGGATAACCCCTTTAAGGCTACTTTCACACTAGCGTTTTATAATTCCGGTATTGAGTTCCGTCATAGGGGCTCAATACCGGAATAAAACGCTTCAGTTTTGTCCCCATTCATTGTCAATAGGGACAAAACTGAGCTGAAGACAACGGAATGCTCCTAAAAGCATTCCGTTCCGTCTTCAGACCGGAGAGCAAACCGCAGCATGCTGCAGTTTGCTCTCCGGTCCAGGCATCCGCACCAGGACGGATCCGTCATGACCCCCAATGAAAGTCAATGGGGACGGATCCGTTTGGTGTGACACAATGGTGAACGGATCCGTCCTCCATTGACTTTCAATGGAGATCATGACGGATCCGTCACCTGCACACATACACACAATACATACATACAGAATAGACATACACATAAACATACACAGACATATACACATACAAATACACATACATACTTACATGCTCCCCGGCAGGTCTCCAGAGCGCAGGAGGAACAGGACGGTGCGCACAGATAACGATTCCACCAGGCGCCCAGCAGAGGGCGCTGTGGGGAGTCGTCATCTGTGCGCGCCGTCCTGCTCCTCTGGCGCTGTGGAGACCTGCCAGGAGCATGTAAGTATGTATGTGTAATTCTCTGTGTATATGTGTGTATGTATGTACTGTGTGACATGTGTGGGGCAGGAGCGCGGTTCCGGCTCCACACATGTCCCTGCGGCAGCCCGGATCCAGCAGGACCCTTCACCTGCCGGATCCGGGCTGCCACTAGTGTGAAAGTAGCCTAACTGTGAACAACAATGGTGCATGTGTGGGCAGGTTAAGCTAGTCACCTGAACTTCACATAATCATACAGCTCTATGTGTGACAGAGATATTGTAATTAATTTGTATATATGAGCTCTCATTTGCATTTCTTTTGTTGGCAGTTCCTTTTCTTTCAATGTTCTCCTTCTTTTCTTTATCACAAAATGTTGTGCATGTTTTCATCTGAAATTTTAAATTATATTCTGCATTTTATTTCTCCAGTTCCTTTAATTATTCTGCTAACAGCATGATCTGTATTATTGTATTGTTGCTCGCTTTCTTACACGAGCAGTTACTGAATACTCAAAATTACTTTTTCATACAACTGTCTTATAGTTAGGCAATTGTCTAGACATTAAAGGGGTTATCCAAGATAAGACCTCCTAGAGTGACTGACCTGCAGTGGAGATTATACTTAACTGGTCTACGCTGCTGGATTCAATATCTGCCGCTCCCAAACTGGCTCTTCTTCTCCCTGCCACGCTGAAAACAACATCTGCCATCAGGGAAACACACGTCACAGCTGCAGCCATTCACAGGCCACAGCGGTGACCTGTTCCTTTTGCATCACATGACCAGTTGTCATGACGCAAGGGGAGCAGGTTACCACTACGGCCTGTGATTGGCTACAGCGTTTACGAGCCCTGTCAACAGATGTTGTTTTCAGCACTGCAGGTAAAGGAAGAGCGAGCTAAGGATAGGTAATCAATATTAAAATCCCAGACAACCCATTTAATAGGGTATACAGTAAGGATAACAAGGATTGTCAGAGTTGGAGAAACCCTTTGGAAGCATATTACTACAATACAAATACACATAAAGCAGATATTATTCAAGACACCTACTGTACTATTCTAGCAACAAAGTTAGTTAATTGAAAAGCAAAATCTTATAGGAGTAGTCCACTCATTTTATATGGAGGGCTTTTCATCAGGATAGGCCTTCAATATCTGATCATTAGGGGTCCAACACCATGCACTCCACCGATCGGCTGTTCAGGAGTAGCTCCAGCATTGGATGCAGG
Organism: Rhinella marina; assembly: GCA_900303285.1. NCBI lineage: Eukaryota > Metazoa > Chordata > Amphibia > Anura > Bufonidae > Rhinella > Rhinella marina. Next base: position 5,474 of record ONZH01006557.1, on the reverse strand, counting down.
CACCAGAACTACATGGTTCCACTGTTGTGAAAAGAGTGTTTATTGTAGTGCTGCTCCCATTGAAGTGAACAGGAGCAGAGCTGCAGTAGCAGCTTCATCCAGTACACACTGGACGAAGCTCTGTAGTTTTGGCATCAGAGTCACTCTAACTCAAGGCCATCAGTATAAAAGGAATGAACAACCCTTTTAAAGGGGTTGTGCAAGAATGGGGTACCTTTAAAGGAAAGATGACTTACCTACTTCCCTGTGCCGGCTCCCCACTCCTTTTCCTCCAGGCCTACAATACTTTTCTGGGCTCCCTTAATGTAAACATCCAGTTTGACATAGCCTCAGCCAATCACTGGCTGCGGCTGAATGGCTCCCCTTTCTTCATGCCGACATCGAGAGGGCCCAGATGAACATTGCAGGCCTGGAGGAGAAGGTGCGGGAAGCTGTCACCAGAAAGCAGGTAACACCTCTTTCACACTTGCGGCAGAACGGATCCGGCGGGTGAAGGATGCCGCCAGATCCATGCTGCCGCAGGTACACGTGTGGACCCGAAACCGCGTTCCGGCCCCACACATGGAAAATACTGTGTTGAAGAGGAGGGGGGTTAAACTTACCTTTCCCTGCAGCTCCCGACCTGTCCCAGCGACGAGGAGGAAGACGGCGCGCACAGTGGTAAGTTTCACCACAGCGCTACCTGCTGGAGGGAGGAAGGAGCTGACAGGGAAAAGGTAAAGGGACGGATCCGTCATGAACTCCATTGAAAGTCAATGGAGGACGGATCCGTTTACTAGTGTGTCACACCGAACGGATCCGTCCCCATTGACTTGCATTGGGGGACATTCCGGATCCGTCTTGGTGCGGATGCCCAGACCGGAGAGCAAACTGCAGCATGTTGCGGTATGCTCTCCGGTCTGGAGACTGAAGAGAACTGAACGGAATGTTTTTAGGAGCATTCCGTTGTCTTCAGTTCAGTTTTGTCCCCATTGACAATGAATGGGGACAAAACTGAAGCGTTTTTTTTCCGGTATTGAGCCCCTATGAAGGAACTCAATACCGGAAAAATAAAACGCTAGTTTGAAAGTAGCCTAAGCCATCTTTCTTTTATAGGTCCGGCCAAGTTGGGGGGGGGCGGGGGGTTGCCAAAACTCACCCCTATTCTTTCATAAACCCTTTAATATTCAAAAGCCAAGAATCAGCCACTCTTAAAGTAGTAGACACAAAATTTTCATTTTCCGCCCACTTATTGTATTAATTTAATGATGAATTGGTACATATTGTATTTTACAGATGGAATACATGTTTTAGCGATGAATGTGGTTCTTTTTTTATATTCTGTAAAGTTGAGGTGTAAATTATTTTTTTAGATCATTTCTGAAAAACTGAAAAAGGGAGGGAACTGGATGTACAGTTTCCTTTGCTGCTGATTAGCATACTTAATCACACATACTGTATGTACGAACATATTGAGCACAAATATAATGTGAAAAAGTGTAAAACAAATATCACATGTATTACATATATATAACTGTATATACAGTAGATTTTACATTCACTCTAAGTCTTTAGATTCTTGAATAAAATCATCATTTTAGCATCCTGAAAAGGGACATTATTGCTCTACTACGAGCCAAAGGGTCAGCATCAGAAAGTTGTACTCCATCCAGCTTGCTGCCTAGGGGGAAACTTTTTATGAACAGGAATGGCCCTTTAACAATTAGACCCCCCCCCCCCCCCCCCCGCGCGCCCTTCCATCCCACAGTTAAATGTATCCAGAAAATTTGATAAGCTGCTGCAAATGATTATAACAGTAGCAAGAAGGTTAAGTCTTCCGTCAATTGTGACTTTTGAGCAGAAGTTTAACTGGAAAGACTAATAGCAGTTAACTCATTGCAATATGGTGTCATTACATGGCAAAGGATAATAATGCAATTTTCATCATCTGCGCCACCAATTATTCATGCTCCAAAGGTGAAAAGAATCAACCTTTTTTCTGATTTAATCCCGTGATGTATGTATGGGAGCAGATTAGTAGTCATCCAGTAATGGAAGAGCCACTTCTTTCATGTTAAGGGTAGTCTGCAATATTAAAAGTAAAATTTAAAAAAAAAAACAGCATATAGATGTGTCTATATGATTGTATGGCACTGGTGACAGTGGTAGGAACACATATAGAACATATGTACAAGTACAGTGTGTGCATACACATTAGTAGTATGACTGCCAACCCTTTATATGGAAGGAGCACAACAAAGCTCCTTAACTGCAATCACTGTAGCTCTGGAGATAATGCAACCTTTTACATGAACAACATAATAAATCACTAAGCCAAGTAGGATCAGGGAAAAAGTGTCTAATTCCATAAACCAAAAAGAAAAAAAAAATGGGCTGCCCTAAACGCTGGCATTCAAAGTGCAAAAGAAATTGTTATATCACTAAAAACAAGGTTGGGTGTGAGCCACACAGATCACTGAAAAATCCATCTCTCAAGGTATATGTAAGCAGGGTTGGGAGAATTAGGACATACACCTTTATTCATTTCATTTCATGTCTTTCATTATAAGCTGCTAACTTACATGACAACCAGTTCACAGGGCCTTTATAATCTACAAATCTAGTTTTGGTAAGTGGAAAGATAACTGCTTTCATAATTTTTTTGTCACATTTCAAGGAATAGTACACCACTGTCCCTGCCTACTTGCACAGTCCATCCTAACCGATGGTGTATAACTGGATGGCAGTCCCTAGCTTACGTACGTGCTGGGGCTTACAGGGAGGGAAACAACGGGAGAAAACAACAAAGATAGAACACACGGACAAAAGAATAACACCAAGCCGAGGTCAAAACCAGGAGGTCACGTCAATACCAAGGGAAAACACTAGAGCAGAGTAAAAAAACGAGCCAATGTCAGAAGTCGAGAGGTAACGTCAGTATAAAGGCTAACATGGGAACGAGGTCAAATACTAGCCGAGGTCAGGAGCCAAGAAGTCACATAGTACAAGGGAAGATGCAAGGACGAGGTAAAGTTCAAAGCCGATGTCAATACAGGAGTCATAGTGATACACAAACGTTTGTGAAGGTTATAAGGCCAATCACAGGCAGCCTGTATCGGCGTCAGTCCCTCCTATTACTTGATCAGGGAGTGGGGAACGCCGGCTGCTCTGAGGACACGAGCATGGCCAGGTCCTCCCCGCCCCTGATTACCATGGAGACGAGGATGCAAGGTGCGTCCTCGCTCCAGCGAGTGAACGGGAGACCGGCAGCGCGCTCCCCCTTACATTTTGGTTCTAGGTAGAGAAGGCAAGCTGAAGGTAGACATATGGAGAGAGAGAATGAAGTAGTGTGAATATCCTCACTGATCACACTTACAATTTTAAAGTATGCTTTTTTAAACACCTATTATCATTAAAGCATATCCAAAAGTGTAATAATTAGAGGTTAACATGCAACCCAATCAGTCACCAGACTGGAGAGGCTGTAAGGCCCAATTGGCTTTATTCGCAAAGACAAACACTAACCCATTATTCTAGTGAGCAATGAGGTCATAGTTCAAGGACCTAATTCTTATTATTTTCTAATTTGTCTCAAGATGCTTAAAGGGAGATTTCCAGAAGGGGCGTTTTATTAAATTCAATATTGCTAGAAAACATTTTTTTAGAAATGTTGGCTGTTTTTCACTTTAGCAGCCATTGAAAATCAAATGCAAAATGCTCTCCTTCTATAGCAGTCAACACAAAAGATTAGACCTCCTATATAGAAATACTGCTTCTGTGAGTGGAATATACTATCTCAAGGTAATCTTCATTGTAATAGTAGATTTATTTATCTAGGCTAATTCTGCCTCTACTGTTCTCTTGATAGGCCTAGATAAATAGAAGAGGAGAATCACATTAATTAGTTTAATGTGTGATGCCCTCACTATGTTGGCAGGGAAGGGACTATCTGTAAAACAGCCAAACAGGACTCTTTTTCATGTGAAAAGTCCAAAAAAAGAGAAGGTTAAAGAGCTAGGACAGGAAGTAGAATACACGGAGTGCCCAAATTATAAAGAGATGAGTGAACCAGTTAGTACCAAACTTTGCAATTTTTCAGATGACAGACGAACCCGAAACTCACTATGGAGGAAGAAGGGTGCTCACATAACCCTGAGTGGCAGTGGGAGGGAGGGAGGGCTTGCCCTGATTGGCTCTCAGGCTGACAGATAGCATGGATGGGCCAATCAGTGCTGCAGCAGGCAGTGAGGTGGCCTAGAAAAACGGGCAGAACATCATTCTGTGCTGGGCTATGAATGGGGGTGGTTGGGTCTTATAGTGTCTGCCAGAAAGACCATCTTATATAGTCAGGAACAGTGAAAAATCAATCAAGTTTGTTGTATTATACTGCCGGGAACATTGAAGGAAAGGCTAGAATTACAAATAATAAGAAGAATTGTGTGTGTAGAATAGTGACAAGCAGGGAAAGCTGTCGGCTAGGGAGTGAGAAGTGAGGAGGTGAGGCTGGCCTTACCTCCTAGCAGAACTGCAGCTGCTGTAAACCTCAAAAGCAGCTACCTGCAAGGACGTTACTTTCATTTTTTTTCATAATTTAACAGAAATCCTTTTTTTGTTCAAAACTAGAGATGAGCGAGCACTAAAATGCTCGGGTGCTCGTTATTCGAGTCAAATTTTTCCGGATGCTCGGGTGCTCGTTTCGAATAACGAACCCCATTGAAGTCAATGGGAGACTCGAGCATTTTTTGCAGGGGACCAAAGCTCTGCACAGGGAAGTTTGCGTGAAAACCTGGAAACCTCAGAAAATGATGGAAACACCACGGAAATGGACAGGAAACAGCAGGGGCAGCATGCATGGATGCCTAATCGTACCATTACGCCAAATTCTGGGCAACAGCCTGGTGATGACCCTCAAGACAATTGTGCTGACCCAGACCAAGATGGGCAAGGCGCATGCCTATCACGTGTTAGTAAAGCACCCAACTAGGTGCAACGAAGGTCCATCACCTGCTGTCCTATTCCCCGCCCCAGGACGCAGGCATAAGCGTCTCCCTCGCCGCCCCATTTCCGCAAGTCAACCACAGATGCTGCCACTCTCAGGGCAGTGCAACGGCGCTTACAACTGACAGCTCACCGACTGTTGTGCGACGTGCCCACGCGATGGAATTCCACATTACACATGTTAACCAGGGTTTACCAGCAGCGCAGAGCTATTGTAGACTGCCAGATGACAACTTCCACAAGAACTGGTAGTCAGGTTAGTCAGCTTCCTCAAGTCTACAATGAGGAGTGGACATGGATGTCTGATATCTGTCAGGTGTTAAGCCACTTTGAGGAGTCAACACAGATGGTCAGCGGCGATGCCGCCATTATCAGTGTCACCATCCCGCTGCTTTGTCTGCTGAAAAACACTGCTCAGCATGAAGTCAGAGGCTTTGCGCTTGTCACAGGAGATGGGGGAAGAAAATACGTTGCTTGATAGCCAGAGCACCTCAGGT
>ONZH01006556.1:0-27265 GCA_900303285.1 Rhinella marina | reverse complement strand
GTTGGGAGGCTGTGCAAGATGGTGGAAAGATGATAAATTCTGTTTTATTCCATGTTAAGTTTTAGAAAGCGTGAGGAAAAGAAAGAGGATATTGAAGATAGGCATTGTGGGACTCTGGATAGTAAGGTGGCGATGTCTGGACCAGAGAGGTAGATTTGTGTGTCATCAGCATAAAAGTGATTACTGAAAGCCATGGGACTCTATGAGCTGTCCCAGGCTAAAGGTATAGATAGAGAAGAGCAGGGGACCTAGGACTGAGCCTTGTGGGACACCAACAGAGAGGAATGAGAGGAGGAGGTGGCGTGAGAAGTGGCAGACGCTAAAATGTCCGGTCTGTGAGGTATGATGCAATCCATGAGAGGGCAGGTCAGTGATGCCAAGAGACGAGAGAGTTTGTAGTAGAAGGGAGTGGTCGACGGTGTCAAAGGCAGAGGACAGGTCAAGGAGGAGGAGAACAGAGTAATGTTTTTTGGTTTTCGGCTGCTAGCAGATCGTTGGTGACTTTTGTAAGGGCAGTTTCAGTTGAGTGGTGGGGTCGGAAGCCTGACTGTAGTTGGTCAAAGAGTGAGCAGGAGGAGAGGTGAGAGGACAGTTCTGAATGGACATGTTGCTCAAGTAGCTTTGAGGCATATGGCAGAAGTGATATGGGGCGATAGCTGGACAGAGAAGATGGGTCGAGTGAGGGTTTTTTTAAGGATGGGTTTAATTGTAGCGTGTTTTTAAAACCAGAGGGGAAGACACCAGAGGTCAGTGATAGGTTGAAGAGATGAGTTTAGGGCTGGGATGAACACTGAGGAGAGGTTGGGAATGAGGTGGGATGGGATTGGGTCAAGTGCGCAGGTGGTGAGATGTGATCTGGAGAGTAGGGTGGAAAGGTATTCTTCTGTAATTGTGGAGAAGCAGGTTTTGGTGGAAGAGTACTGAGCAGTTATGTAGAGGGGCTGAGGGGACTGTGCACTGAAGCCTTCTCTGATGTTGACGATCTTTTGTTTGAAGTATGTGGCAAAGTCCTCTGCTGAGATAAGAGGTGATGGTGGGGGCGCCGGTGGACGGAGAAGAAAGTTAAAAAGTGTTGAACAGTTGTTTGGGGTTGTGGGACAGAGAAGATATTAGAGATGAGAAGTAGGCCTGTTTTGCATCAGAGAGTGATGATTTGAAAATGAGGAGGGATTGCTTGTATGTGGTGAAGTGATCCTTAGAATGGGATTTCTTCCATTGCCGCTCAGCAGCTCTGGAAGCTTGTCTGAGTTTCTTGGTCAGGTCTGTGTGCCAGGGTTGTCTGTTGATTTTCCGGGATTTGTGGAGTGTGAGGGGGGCAACAGAGTCCAGGGCTGTAGCTATTGTGTGGTGTTTATACAGAGTGGTGGCAGCATCGGGGTCTTTGAGGGAATGAATGTTGGAAGAGAGGTGAAAGAGATTCCGAAAGTAGGTGAAAGTCGAGATGTTTAAGGTTCCTGCAGGGGTGTGTGCTAGTGTGTGGACCGGAAGAGCAGCAGAAGAGACCAGAGAAGAGAAGGTGAGTAAGTTGTGGTCAGATAGGGGGAGTGGCAAATTAGAAAGGTTAGATAAGGAGCAGAGGCGAGTAAAGATCAGATCTAGAGTATGACCATCTCTGTGGGTGGGAGCGGAAGACCACTGGGAGAGGCCGAAGGAGGAAGCGAGTGCCAGAAGTTTGGAGGCGGTCGAGTTGCCAGTGTCGATAGGGATGTTGAAGTCACCCATGATGATAGTGGGAATGTCGGCAGAAAGAAAATGTAGGAGCCAGGTATTAAAATGGTCAAGAAAGATGGTGGCTGGGCCTGGGGGCCGTAGATGACAGCTACTTGCAGGTTGGAGGGAGAGTAAATGCGAACAGAGTGTACTTCAAATGAAGTGAGAGTTAAGAAGGGTGGCAGTGGAATTGGGCTGTAGGAGCAGTTTCCAGACAGAAGCAGACCAACTCCTCCACCATGTTTCAGCCAGGGCGTGGGGTGTGGGTGAAATGAAATCCGCTATAAGAGAGTGCAGCAGGGGAGGCAGTGTCAGAGGGTGTCAGCCATGTTTCTGTGATACCCAGAAGGGAAAGTTTGTGTGAGATGAAGAGGTCATGGATGAAAGACAGTTTGTTATTAACTGAGCGTGCGTTCCATAATGCTCCTGTCAGAGGAACCGAGGGAGCAGGGGTCAGGGGAATGTTTTTTAGGTTTAAGGGATTGCAGAAATTTGTAGAGGGGGATTTATAGTGAGAGGAGGAAATAATGGTGGGGATTTGCTGTGAGGGGGGCCTGGATTTGGAGAGATGTCACCAGCAATAAGTAGAAGCAGGGAAAGTGTCAGTAGGTGAGAGAAAGAGAGGGCATGAGGAGGCCGTGTGTGTTTGGGAAGGAAATGTTTTATGTCACTAAACAGGTTTGCACAGGAGGTTAGATGAGTGGGTAAAATGGAGGGAGAGATGAACACTTCCTTGCTGGGTGATTGTATGTAAGAGCATTTTTGGAGGTTAAGGGAAAGTGGGAAGAGCAAGATGAGAAATTGAATCATTGTTTGCATTAACTATTTCATTAGTTACCTTTGGTCCCCTTCCGGTCCAATTCTGGTATAATTCTGTATGTGCACTTAAAGAGTTGCACTTGAAAGATGTTGTATGGAAAGACCTAGGTCTAAAGACCTAAGCACTTAGATTTATACCACTCTGTGCTCAATCAGGTGTGACCAAGTGGGGAGGAGGTTATAGTTGGCCTAATCAAAGTAGGACCAGACACAGGGGTGAAATAGTCAATATAAATAAGTACTCAATAAATCCATCATCAGGGAAAAAGACATTAATGTTCAGTAAAGACATACCAGGGATTGGGAAGGAAAGATGAGCTATGTGGATGTTATCAGGTTCTTGGAAAGTTGGGTGCAGTTGCATTCAGTAAAGACATACCAGGGACTGGGAAGGTAAGATGAGCTAATGAGCGAAATAAAAATGAAATATTTTGGCACAAATTTACTACTGTCGTGAAGCACAATATGTGACGAGAAAACAATCTCAGAATGGCCTGGATAAGTAAAAGCGTTCCAAAGTTATTACGACATAAAGTGACACATTTCAGATTAGCAAAAAATGGCCTGGGCAGCAAGGTGAAAACAGGCCCGAGGTAGAAGGGGTTAAAAACCCCCCTTTCCCAATTTTACATATAAAATTTACAAACAATAAAAAATAAACATATTACATATCGCCACGCCCATGCACGCAGCTTTTTTGCTGTTTTTATTTTTTTCGCGTGGTCTCGAATGGTATCGAGTATCGCAATACTTTTGTATGGTATCGAAACTGAATCAAAATTTTGGTATTGTGACAACCCTAATCCCAATGCACACAGGGTAAGTGGAGTAACGCCCACTCGCGCCCAGAAAAACAGGACAGCAGTGGACATTGGTCGCCAATGTAACAAGGCACAAGTTGTTGTAGGTTTGGAATCAGGCTAGTGGGATTGGTGAAGGTGCCTAAAGTACTCCAGGGTGACCAGCCATCAGCTGGGGAAGATTAGTATGCACCTTCTGGCCCTTTAAGAGGGAGAGCATCCACCCTACAGGCAGTGAGAGCAGGGGCGTAGCTATAGTCTCATGGGCCCTGGTGCAAGAGTTCAACTTGGGCCCCCCTTCCCTCAGTGCTTTGTGTGTCTTCTTATGTGGCACAAGGGTCTTTGGGCCTCCTCAGGCTCCTGGGCCCGGTAGCGACTGCTACCTCTGCACCCTCTATAGCTATGCCCCTGAGTGAGAGGCAGAGCTGGCATGAAGCAGGCGTAGGAAGAAGATCAGCACTATTCCAGTGGCCAGGTCATTCCGAAACACCAGAGACCTGGAGCAGAGGAGCGGGTAACCAGTACAGCAGCCAGCCAGGGTCATGTGTGGGGGTGGGGGTGGGGGGTAGAGCGGTTGGAGCAGCAGCGGGTACAGACTGCCACCATAACATTTAAGCAACTTTCTAAATGTCCTTATTGCAAATTTCCGACAGTTTTGCTTCTGGTGAGTATGCGTCTTTCCTCTAGCTGCTGATGCTTCTGAATCAGACTAAAGGTTGTCCCGGACATTAGCCCCGTGTTCACCCAAGCAGCCCCTCTGATATGAGCATTGGAGCATATAGCACATGGCAAGGGTTGCTTGTTTATATTTTTTACACTGCTAGGCACTAATGGGTAGGCTTTGGCGCTGCCCTAGCCATTTTACAGGCTAGGGCAGGGCTAAATCCCACCCATTAGTGTCAGTGACATCACCAGGCTCACAGCTAAGCAGAAGCCTCCGCCTAGCTTACCCATGGACAGCACAGTACGTCACTGGATCTTCAGAAAAAGCCTTTGTCCTGTGCGATTTGGCGAAGGCCAAAGGAGAGCTTCGGAGCATGAAATATCAGAGGGCCTATCTGGTTGAAAATGGGAATATGTCCGGGTTCAGCTCTGAACCCGGAAAACGCCTTTAAGTCTGTTAGCACAGCTACTGTTTCTGACAGCTGTATCTGCTCTCCCCCTTCCTTCTTTCTGATAACAGGACAAGATTGTAGTTGGTAAAAGTGTGGACTGAAGGATAGAATCCAAAGTGATTTTAAGCATTTTTGTAAAATACTTTATCAGGGAAAGTGTTTATTTTTCCTAAAAAGACGTGGTGTAAAGTCTCTTTATGTTTACTCTGTTTTTATTAATTTTTCAAGCTTGAAACATATCAAGTGTACATTACTAAGTTTTGTAACAATAAACAGGGCCTCGCAGGACCCAATTGGCAATTGCACAAAAAGGATCTATTGTCAAAAAAACATTTGTTGTGTCCTTATACAAATCTTGTCAATAAAGCTGATTGATATCTACAATTCGTTGTTGATGGATCCTAAACTTAGTATCCATCTCCCTCTGAACAGGGTGCAAAGGGCTCCTAGCCAATAGTCCCCCAATAATAACCTTTCAATCTGTATGTCTCGAAAATAACAAATAAAGTACCTAAAGGTACCAGCATAAGAACACCATAATGCTAAGAATAAGGAGGAGGGGAGAGAGAGGGAAAGAAAAAAAAAAAAAAGAAAAGGGGGGGGGGGCAACACCCCAACCAACCCCATCAGGAGGGGGGAGGGGAAAGGATTCCAGGCGTCTTTACATAGAAATAGGGGGTAGCTTACCATTCAATCTATAGCATATTACAACATTCCGGTGAATCTAAAAATGTCATCAAAGGATAGCATCTGTTCAGAAATACTTCTGACTTCTCTTGTTGTTCAGCTAATAATTCCTCCATCCTCAAAATATACTTAAGCTCTGCAGCCCATTCTTTCAAGGTTGGAGGAAGTTTGGATTTCCAATGCCTTGGAATTACCATTCTAGCTGCCGACAGGAAAAATCTCAAAACCCCTTTTTTGATTTGAGACAGTGAACCCGGAATCAGCGAAAGGAGACTCACCTGCGGAGTGTTTGATATTATTTTCCCTGAATACTTAAAGTATATCTTCAAAACTCTATCCCAGAAGGTATGTATAATATCGCAACCCCACCAAATATGCAGAATAGAGCCTCTTTCTTTTTCACACCGCCAGCAGATCTCTGAGACTGAAGGAAACATACGGTGTAGAGTTGTAGGACAATAATACCATCTGGAGAGAATTTTATAATTCTCTTTTGCATGTGCTGCCAATGATAGTCCATGGGAGAACGTACACATCTTGAAAACATCCTCCTCAGTAAATTTGACTTGTAAATCAGCTTCCCATTTTGTAAAAAATGGGGCCCTATCTCCGTTACCTAAATCTAGTAATACTCTATATAGAGATGACAAAATTCCTTTTCCTTGTCCCGTTTGTAGGTACAGTTTATCAAAATCTGTCAAGGAACCAATATCGTTATTAGAAAACACAGATCTCACATAAGAGCTCAGTTGCGCATATCCTACCCATGAAACCAAGCAAAACCTGGTGTTCAAGCGTAAAGTATCGTAAGAAGCCAACTTCCCTTTATCCAAAATGTCTTTAACCCTTAAAAACCCACTATTTGCCAACTTGATCATAAATGAGGAAGGTTTCATGCCTGGACTGAAAGCTGGGTTGCTATGAATTGGACTCATGGGACCAGGGCATTTTGATATGGATGTGTTACTAATCCAATCATTCCATACCGCTAACGTGTGTCTGGTTAAGAAGGGAAAATCTGTCTCTGCTGGTCTATCTGTGTTGGTTATCCAGGGGGCTGCTAACAGAGATATAGGAGATAATTCTTGTTCTAAAGATACCCAGAGTTTCTGCTTGCTTTTATGCAACCAGTCTATGATCCTTGTTAACACTGCCGCATTATGGTAGAGGCGAACCTCTGGTAATCCAAAACCTCCCAAGGATTTATGTTTGGTAAGGACTTGTTTGTTGAGTCTAGGCCTGCTAGTATGCCAAATAAATTTATTTAGGGCTTTTTGTATCGTTAAGAAAAAGTTTTTTGGTACATATATAGGTATGGTCTGAAAAAGATACAGAAATCTCGGCAGTATATCCATTTTGACCACATTCATGCGACCAAACCAAGAAAGATGCTTCATTTTATATGTCCTCAAGTCTTCCAAAGTCCTCCTCTGCAGTGGCAAGTAATTCAGGAGGAGTAATAAGTGGAGTTTGGATGGAATCTGGACACCTAAGTATGCCAAACTCTCCTCTTTCCATTTAAAGGTGAAATTATGTTGGATAGCTACTGCTTCCGCATGATCTAAAGAAATATTCAGTATCTCTGATTTGGATAAATTAACCTTGAAGTTGCTTAGATGCTCAAATCTCTCAAATTCATGAAGTATAGACGGTATGGAGATATGTGGGGAAGTCACGTATAGAAGAAGGTCATCCGAGTATAGAGCCAATTTATGTTTCTGCTTACCAATTTCAATTCCTTTAATATCGGGGTTGTTCCTAAGAGCCACAGCTAAATGCTCCATGCACAATACATATAAAAGCGGCGATAGGGGACACCCCTGTCGCGTGCCATTGTGGATCATAAATGAAGGAGCTAATATGCCATTTCTTCTAACGCGAGCAGATGGAAGTGTATATAAAGCTGAGATCATTTCAATAAATCTATGTCCTAATCCAATCTGTTGTAAAGATGCTAACATGAATTGCCAATGTACCCGATCAAACGCTTTCTCTGCGCCAACTGACATTAGGCACATCGGTATCTTTTGCTTCTGGGCATGTGATATTAAGGTAATGTTTCTAATGGTGTTATCCCTAGCTTCCCTATGTGGTACGAAACCTACTTGATCTCTACTAATTACATCTGGGAGAATTTTACTTAATCGATTAGCTAGGATTTTAGAAAATATTTTGATATCACAATTTATTAAGAATATTGGTCTGTAGTTGCCGCATATCGTATGGTCTTTCTTTGGCTTAGGTAAAACAACAACATGGGCCTCTAAGGATTGTTTGGGAAAGGGACAAGTAGGTGAAATGCTATTTAATACTTTAGTAAGGAATGGCAGAAGTAAGTCCTGAAAGCGTTTAAAGAATATTGCCGTGAATCCATCAGGACCCGGGCGTCCCCCCCCCTTAAGTGATGATATGACCTGTCTTATCTCTGACTCTGAAATCGGCAGTTCCATGTCTGAGCTCTGATCCCCCGGAACCAGAGGTAGAGCTGTGGATTGTACATAATCATTAATGCGTGAGTTCACTTTCTTACCTATGGCTTCTTTCAGCTTCTCCTGTGTCTCTGTTAAGTCCTTGAGTAGTGTTACTGAAGGCGTCGTTTTGTGCTGTGCTTCTAAATTTTGTAGGCGAGTGAGTAACCTTTTGAATGTGGCCTTCCTTCTCTTTTTTAAGCCTAGACCCATGTTGTATGAGTGTTCCTCTGATGACACATTTTAGCGCTTCCCACTGCAGAGGAAGGGCTGTCAAGTCTGAAGCATGGTTTTCCAAAAACTCCCTAACCGCTTTCTCTACGGCCTGTCTACATAACATATCTTTTAGCAATCCCTCGTTAAGGCGCCACGTCAACTCTTTGGCCACTAGGTAGGTGAAGCGTAAGAAATATGGGTGCATGGTCAGACCATACTGCTGTACCAATCTCAGAGGAAGGCTGAAAAGTAAGGGCATGATGCGATATCATAAACATGTCTATCCTGCTATATGTTTGGTGAGCGGGGGAATAGTAAGTAAATCACTAGCATGCAAGATCCTCCAAACATCCACTAATCTCCTGTCATGGAGGACCGAGCGTACTTTAGATATTGTAGAGGAGGATACTAAAGACCTACCCATGGAATTGTCCATTTTCGGATCTAAAGTCATATTGAAATCTCCTCCAAGAAAGAGAATCCCCTCAATGAAGGAGTCCAATTTAGAAAGTATTTTAGCAAGAGCCGTACCTTGTCCCAAGTTCGACAAGTATACGTTACCAATTGTGTACGTTCTCCCATGGACATCCAACTTAATGAAAACATATCTTCCTTGCTGGCAAACTCTGGAATCTAAAACAGAACAAGGCAAAGATTTATGTAAAGCAATACAAACTCCCTTAGATTTTGATTCGGAATTTGAGCTGTGAACCCAAGTAGTATAGGCTTTAGACTTGATGTATGGTATATGACCCGTTTTGAAATGGGTTTCTTGTAATAATAGAATCTGAGCCCTTTCCTTATGTACGGAAGCTAGTATTTTAGATCTCTTTTCTGGAACATAAAAACCTCTGAAGTTCAGTGATGCTAGTTTAACCGAACCAGGCACAGCCATGATCAAGGAAAAAAAAGAGAAAAAAGGGGTAATTAAGGGGGGAGAATTTAGAAGGGAATGAGAACAGGGACAGATACCTCCCCTCCTCCTTTGTGAGTTAAAGTAAAACTAGGGTCGATTGGTGTACCCTTAAACCCCCCCCTCAATAACCTCTCGGAGATGAGGTAATAAATGTAAAACGTTTATAAAAAAGAAATGTGTCTTCCAATGACAGGTGGTGTCCACCACGAGACTGCGACAGGTAATATAAATCAAATATCTACCATCCTCCAGTTGACTCCATAGAGTATATAGGATATCACATAAATATAAGGTATAACCAGAGAGCAGCATATGACACATTAAGAAACCTATCAGAAGTCAACAGAAACAGAAGTCAAAAATCTTAACAAATATGCTCAATTTGGCCTCTATACAAGGGAATATATCCAATCGGAACCCAAATAGAAGAGGGGGTCACCATGTGTTCTCTCACCTACTGCGAATGGACTGTGAACTATATTAAGTGTGCAACTATAATATCATAGCCCGACAGGTATACAGTCTGGACTGTATCAACATTCAGATACATTAACATGGATCAGTCAGGGTGAGTTGCAGTAGGAGAGAATCTTCTCGATCCACCCCTGCTTGACTTCCAAACCGAAAAACAAGATGGTGAAGTAGAAATAATGTGTCAGTCAGGCAGAGCGATATCCGGGAGGCCCAGGGCTGCAGTAAAGTCCGCCAATTCTGAAGGATCTCTCAGCTCCAAGCGCTTGCCATTACGTCATACCACCAATTGAAACGGATAGCCTCACATGTAAGGAATTTCTTTTTCACGGAGGCATTCCAACAAGGGGCGAAGTGCTTTACGTTGCATGAGTGTAGCCCGAGATAAGTCTTGTAAAAGTGAGATATTGGCTCCCTTATACTCAACAAATGGCTGACTATGCACTCTGCGCATGATTTCCTCCTTCACAGTGTAATAATGCAAACGACATATCACATCCCTTGGCTTGGTTATATCTGGATTCGGTGGAGCCAGTGTTCTATGTGTTCTGTCTATCTCTAGGTCATCTGAGACAGGTCTATCCAGGATTTTCTTGAGGAAGTCCTGCAACACATGTACCAAATCAGCAGTAGGTATGGTTTCAGGGAGGCCTCTGATCCTGATGTTATTTCTCCTATTCCTATTCTCAATGTCATCATGTAAACAATATAGCTAGCTAATATGCTGATCTCTGACATCCCCTCTACCTTCCAAATCATACATTCTGGCAGTTATCTCATCTTGATGAGAGGCAACTTCTTCTACCCTTTCCTCTATCATTTGCATATTATTAGAGAGTGTATTTAACTCTTGCTTCTACGACGCCCCCAGACGTATTATAAATTGTTCCATATCTTGCTTAGTCGGCAGTTGCTTTATATATTCCCTCCAATCCCACTGCCTCTCATCTTGTGGGTAAGAGGAGAGAGGTAAGGACGGAGCTGTGAGGCCTTGGGAGGAAGATGCTGCTTGGGAGAAGGCTGCGTCGGAGCCTGTAACGCGGGGGCCTGTGGGCAAGATGGCGTCTGCCGCGTAGTGGCTGTATGTGGGGTCAGGGGCCCTGAAGCTGGCTGGTGCCCGTTTGGGGCTTCTGTATCACACTGACCTCCCTTCGTGCTGTAAGTGGGCGCGGGGGAGGATTGCAGCCGAGGCTCTCCGCTGTGTCTATGCAGCATTGGGGTGAAGGATGCAGCGTGTGGGTTTGCGGCCCGTTACTGTTTGCCCTTCAGGGGCGAAGAAGTGCTGAATGCAGCCTTGTCCTGTGTCCACCACCTGCGATGCCGGGCCAGCCGTGGATCCCTTCCTCGTCCGCACCATCTAGGCTCCAGAGAAGCCGCTTGAAGGGTAAGTAGACCGGTGCTAATGATCTTGTGGCGGGAGCTCACACCAGACGCGTGTTCACTCCGCCATAGTCAGGACCGCCCCCCCGTAAAGTCTCTTTAGCAATGTTTTAGCAGAGCATTGCTAAGAAAAGTCTGTCTTCAGTATTTTACTGAGCACTGAAGACAATTATGTGGAACATACAGCCTCAGCCTTCCTCTTAGCTCACTACCCCAGCTCCTGGCTCCCTATATATGTCCTCTCTGCCTATGTCCCTGCTTATCTGACTGTATCAGCTTTTTTACATCTTTACTAGAGATGAGCGAAGCGATTTGTCGATTCGTTGATTCGTGTCGAATCTTGGAAATTTTCAAATGCGAAGCGAATCCGAATATTAGGTGATTTGCTTCGTATTATTCGTAAACGTACGCAAAATTTTACACACTAACTATACGTATGATACGTATGAACCATACGAAACGTACGCATTATGCGTGAGCGGGACAATGATGATACGCCCACGCAAGAGCGGGAAAGTGAAGATACGCCCCCCTCAGAACTGGAAAAAACCAGCCCAGCCCACCGGGAACTAACTATTTGCACGTATAGGGAGTGAAGACTCCTCCCTTAGTACTCCACCCTCCTCTGAGTCACTCAGTCTGAACCAGTTTAGACCAGTGCTGATTGCTGACCTGAGAGCAAGTATTTTCAACAGCAGGCATGGCTCAATAAAAGCTGCGTGACCTGCGTCCCAACTGGAACGAAATGTACTTTGGGGTTACCAGAACCACTGCCCGCTGCAGACATCAGGATGTCACAGGTTCAACTCTGCGAGAGAAACACAGCTTCAGTGCCTGGGTCATCAACTGCTGCTGCAACTAGTGAGGTGGCTGGAGCATCTGCAGTTTTTCGTGCGGCTGGAGTGTCTGCTCTGTCTCGTTCAGTGAGGTGGCTTGAGCATCCACTTTGCCGCCCAGGAGCAGATCCACCTCTTCCATACACCAGAACCCCATTGTTCCGGCATCTGTGACAGCCCATGCACAGACCCTCTGGGAGTATAAAACCGCAGTGGAGGACTGGGTCATACAAGTTCTTGACCACCCTAGGCCGGGAGATCCTTCACTGGAACGCAGGAAGGGAACTGTGGTTTGGTTTTCAGTTGGGCGAGGGTCTGGCTTCCTGCAGGATGACGAGGATGGGAAGGAGTATTTCGTGGGCCACCGGTCGGTGAAACGGCCGTACCTGCCACAACATCGGCATAGCCTGTACAAGTTGGATCAGGTGGAGTACACCCGAATGGCGTCCCTGAAAGGCCCATTTGCAACCGGGGTTACCCTCCTTTCGTACCCTCTGGTGCCTACAAGGGAACCAGAAGTGTTGCCGGATGAACCACCAGGTCCAGGACGCTTGCGCTGCCTGCAGGAGTTCCCAGATGACGTCCTCCAGTTCAGGGAAAAGCCACAGCCTCAGCCTCTGATTCCAGGACTGCCAGCACCACCACCACCACCACAGTCCTTACAGGTGGGTCAGCTGACTACGTCTTCATTCACCTTCCAATCTACGGTGATCCATCAGTACCAGCTGCCGTGGAAGGTGAAGCCAGCAGCAGCCGGAAGTTCTTACCCCAGTTTTCCCGGCAGGAGGATTCGGAAAAGCTCGAGCGAGGAGGATTTCAGGTCCCTCATCTGAGGAACCCAACGTCAAGGACTGCAGGAGGACCTAGGGGAGCCACACCATGGACTGCACCTGACGGGTGAGAGCTAGTTAGCACTTTTTATCTTTGTTTGTTTGTATTGCCCCCGTTTGACTCTCACCCAGATAGACATGGCGGTCAGGACTCCCCCCATTCTGCAGAAAATTCCCTGTTGCGCCGAAGTGCGCCTATTTTCCTTTTTTCCCCCCTTCTCAGGTTATTTGGGAGTCCCGTTTTGCAAAAAGGGTTCTCTATTTGCTGCTATTCTCTATTATCCATGTGGATTACACATTACCTGTTTGGATTACAATTTTACCTCACGTGGATTACAATTGAATTTTGGAATATGTGTTCCAGACAGACTGCAGTAAGAGCCATAAGGAGAGACTCAAATGTATATCCGAGCCTTTTATGCTTGCAAATGTGAAATTGATTACACTGAAATGTTCTCATAATTTGCTGTATTTTAGCTACACTGTTTTTAATGGTTCAGCACTTTAGCCCATTGTGTGTATTCTTTTTCTGGTACTGCAAAATAAATTCACATTCTTATTAATGCACTTATTATTATTCTTCTAAATTATTATTATTTTTCTAGTTCATATAGTCTTCCTCTAAAGACTGTAGGCCACGGCCTAGCCTCGTGCATATGACGCATTCGCGTATCAAATGTATGTTAAGGAGTCGTACGCACTTTTGTACGCTAATGCTCACATATTGCGTACTTTTAACTACGCTGACAGTAAATACGTAGTTTACGCAGGAATGTTCGCAAAACAACGATTGTTTTTTTTACGTAGATTTGACGAATAAGTTCGTGCGAATACGAATCTTGTCAGATATACGGCAAATAAAATTTTGAATGATTCGCTCTCTAATGTTTACATTTATTTTCATTGTGCTTCTCTGTTAGGGAAATGACAACAGAACAGAAATGCCAGCGCTTAGCACTGAGAGTAAGGCTTCATTCACACGACCGTATTTTGTTTCCGTGTCCATTCCGTTTTTTTGCGGACCGTATGCAGAACCATTCATTTCAATGGGTCCGCAAAAAAAACGGAAGGTACTCCATGTGCATTCCGTTTCCGTATGTCCGTATTTTCGTTCCGCAAAAAAGATAGAACATGTCCTATTCTTGTCCATTTTGCTGACAAGGATATGCATTGTTACAATGGATCCGCAAAAAAAACGGAAACACGGATGCCATACAGAACGTCATCCGTTTTTTTTGCGGATCCGCAATTTGCGGACCGCAAAACACATACGGTCGTGTGAATGAAGCCTAATGGTGGATTTGCAAATGCAGATATTTGGGTAGATAATCAGGGACTAACGTTCCTGTGAATACTCGTTCCTGACAAAGGTGCAGCCGATCACCCAGTCGTTCATTGGGTGAAACTGTCATTAGTCTTTGAAAGTAAACTATAATTTCTGGGCAGCAGATCATTCTGTTTAAACAGCACTCTGATGCTAAGAAATAATGCAGATGTATGAGGACGTTCTCATACTGTGGAGGTAATCGCTGTAAATGCTGCATGCTTCACCCCCACTGAACCAGCAGCCAGTTGTCAGGAACAAACGCTTCCTTCCTGATAATTGGCTGCTTCTCTTCACATGTAAGTCCACCTTAAGTGTACTGTGTCCCTGTATACCCACTGCCAGCACCAAGAACTGCCAGTCCAGTTCTTCTCTCTCTTCCAAGCACTGAGTAACTACCAGGGAAGAGAGGAGAACAGGGCTGCCAGTACTTATCACTGACACGAAATGTACTATGTTAATATATACCTACAGTCAGTGATAAGCGCTGGCAGTCTGGATCTCTTCTCTTTTCCCTGTTAGATACTGAGCCCAGAGAGGAGAGAGAAGAATGGGACTGCCAGCGCTTTGTGCCAGGAACCTAGTATACTTACTTAGTATACTTAGTCTCAAGGTCTTGTTCTCTGTAACTGAGATAAAAGCAGAGCAGAAAAAAGTACAGACCTGCCAGTAGTTGGAGATGGCAACAAGTCAGATAAGCAGGAAGCAGGGACATAGAGGGACATAGAGGCTGGTGTAGAGAGCTAAGAGCCAGGCTGAAAAGCAGGGACGTAGCTATAGGGGAAACAGGTGAAGCAGCTGCTTTGGGGCCCAAACTCAGAAAAGACTCACCCAGAAAAAGGACTAAAAGATTTTATTCTCAGGGCCCACCTCCAGTATCTTGCTCTGGTACCCCCTGGACCAGCTGCTTCGTGTGCCAATCCACCTCAAGAGGTAGAGAACTTGTGTTCCCCTCGGGAAAGTCTAAAGCTCGGCATACACATTTAATATCTCATGGAAAAATGACAGCTATGTCTCCTGGCTCCCACTTACACGTTCGGATTGGCTGAATGTGTATGTGTATTCTATGGGGAGAGCAGAAAAAGCTGCTGCCAGTTGCTTCTGGCAGCAGCTTATCTTATGGGAGAACTGGGTAAAAATATGTATTTAACCCCATCTTTCTCTCCCCCAACATCATCTGTTGATGGCGAGTCAGGAGCCACACACATTAGATTGTCAGCAGAACCCACATTTCTTGGGAGATTCGGTCAACAATACACTAATGTGTTGAGCAAATTAATCGTACTTCGCCCCGAATTTCAAGATAAAGTTGACTCGCTGTAAAGCTGAATTTCCCCGTGCTTTGTAGTAGCAAATTTAACCTGAAATAGTGCAAAAAAACCAAAACAAAAAAAAAATCATATTTACCTGCTCCATTTGCTTGCAACAGGCCGGCTGCCACAATCTTGCTTGAAGATCTTGCACAAAATCCCATGAGCGTTGATTTATGACATCACCACACTAGCCGACGTGATGACGTCATCTGGGTCCGTGCAAGATTTTGTGCCAAATATTCAAGCAAGATGGTGGCGGCCGGCCCGTTGCGAGCAAATGGATCAGGTAAGTATGATCTCCTTTACTTTCTTTTTTATTTTACACTCTGCTATTTATATCAGATGACACGATCATGTATGAACGTGGCATCTGAGGGGTACAATGACGGGGAGCGGTGCAATCGCAGCTCCACGTCATTGCACCGACTACTTACAAAGAAATGTGCTTACTCACTAAGTAATTCGTCACTAATCAAATTTTTGGGTGAAATTCAGCGAAGCAGTCGAATTGAATTTTCCAATAATTCACTTCTCTCTAATAAGGACCTTTACACAAGCTTCTTCTGTACTGAGATGAAAATATATAGAGCATACATCGTTTTTTTACTATTGAGTGGTTATTTGTTGGTTGCTCTATGCTCCTACTCAAAGGGTGTAATTTAACTAATTTAAATCTGTTTAAAAGTGTTAATACCATACAATGGAAATTTAATCTACAAATGTTGTTCTGCTTGCATCAAGCCAATGTACTTTTAATCTCTGTTTTTTGTCTGCCGTGTACTTAAAGTCTGACATGTTTCCATTGTGTATTAAATACATGTTACGTAAATGGGTAGCTAATCCTGTTTAGCACTCTCTAACTCTATTGTAAAGCTTTTGTTTATACAGGAGTTTATGCTTTCTCAATTTCTCACTTATAACTTATAGTATAACTTTTATTTTATAGGTTTATGTCTAAGGTTTCCTAGCATTAACCCTTTCAGTACCGGTGGTTTTTTCAGTTTTGCGTTTTCATTTTTCTTCCCTATTTTCTGCGAGCCCTAACTTTTTTATATTTTTGTTCACATAGCTGTATGAGGGCATATTGTTTGCAGGACAAGTTGTACTTTCTAATGCCACCATTAATTATGGCATAAAATGTAGTGGGAAGCGGTAAAAAAATCCAAATAGAGGGAAATTGGAAAAAAATGCAATTCATCCACAGTTTTATGGGTTTTGTTCCCACGGCGTTCCGTTTGCGGCAAAACTGACCCATACTCTTTGTTCTCTGGGTCAGTACGATTACAACGATACCCCATATGTGTAGGTTTGTTATGTTTAAATAGTGTAAAAATAAATTTAAACTTTGAAAAAAAAATGTTTTTTTTTTTACTTCGTCATATTCCGACCCCCACAATTTTTTTTTAGTTCCATCCACTGAGCTGTTTAGGGGCTCATTTTTTGCGGGACAATCCATAGTTTTTATTAATACCATTTTGGAGTGTGCTTGACTTTTTGATCATTTTACTACATTTTTTTGAGTAAGAAAAGTAGTGAAAAAATGGCAAATTGGCCATTTTGACCCTTTTTTCTGTCATGCAATTCGCCGTATTGGAAATTTTTTTAGATATTTTAAAAGTACGGGCTTTTCGGTTGCGGTGAAACCCATGATGTTTATATTTATTGTTATTTAGGTATTTATTTTTTAATTATACGGAAAGGGGGGTGATTTAAACTTTTATATTTTTTATTTTATATATATATTTTTTTTTACTTTTTTTATTTTTTTGTGATTATTTTAAAGCTCATTTTTGAGCATATAGACACTGTTTTATATTTTTTTTAATTTTGAGCAATCAGGGATTTTAAAATGCAGTTTTAAAGTCCCATTTGCTAATTTCTTATCATGGCCTGCCATCTAGTGGTCAAAATAAGAATTGCAGATTGAAAGCTATAAACCTCATCAGCGAGGTTTACAGCTTTCAAATCCAGTGCAGACACCCCGATTGGCCACACGAGGCATCTGCACAACACCCGGAAGCGCGCGCTTCCGGGTTTTACAGCTATTAGGTGCCGTGATCTCGTTGATCACGGCATCTAATGCCTTTATTTACCACGATTGGCATTATTGCCGGTTGAGGTAGGTAGAGGCAGGTCTCTGCTGTTTAAAACAGCAGAGACTTGCGGGCCATGACGCCCGCTACACGTGGGAGCAGGCGTTATGTCCCTGCATCGCTCCAGCGCCTTACATGTACGGTGCTGGTAGCGAAAGGTTTAACAGTGGTTGCCAGCAATAACAATGAAAGTGTACATCTGAGCTCTCTGCACAGTGAATGCAGCATATACAGAGGAAAGAAGGAGGAAAGAACTGTCTGTAAGGCCTCTTTCACACAACAGTATTTTTTGCGGGCTCCAATCCGCATTTTTTGCAGATAGGATGCGGACCCATTCATTTCTATGGGTCCGCAAAAAATGTGGACAGCACACCGTGTGCTGTCCGCATCCGTATGTCCATTCCGTAGCCTGCAAAAAAAAATAGAACATGTCCTATTCTTGTCCATATTACGGACAAGAATAGTACTGTTCTATTAGGGGCCAGATGTTCCGTTCTGCAAAATACGGAATGCACATGGATGCCATCCATTTTTTTTGCGGATCTGCAATTTGTGGACTGCAAAACACAACGTTTGTGTGAAACTAGCCTAAAGCTCAGAGACAGGATTGTGTAGAGGCACAGATCCGGAGAAGGGTACAAAAAATTTTTGCTCCACTGGAAGTTCCCAAGAGCACAGTGCTCTCCATAATTCCTAAATGGAAGACATTTGGAACAACCAGAACTCTTCCTACAGCTGGATGCCTCACCAAACTAAGCAATTGAGGTGAAGAGCTTTTGTAAGAGAGGTGTCCAAGAACCCAATGGTCACTCTGGCTGAGCTCTAAAGATCATATGTGCATATGGCATAAACTTTGAGAAAGAACCATTTCTGCAACATTCCACCAATCTGGGCTTTAGAGTGTCCAGAAAGAAGTCTTTACCCAGTAAAAAAAAAGGGGGTTAGACAGCACATCTCAATGCATAGGTGCACATCACCATGGCTGAAAGCACAAAAGCAAAAACAAACAGTGCAACAGCACTCTGCAAACACAAATAATAAAGTAAATACAATAGTGCCATACTCACTATAGAAAATGTACTAATGGTACTGCTACATTGTAAATATGAGATTCTTGGCAAATTTTGTACAAAATTATTTGTGCTGTCTGCCAACAACAAGGCTAAC
The DNA here is from genome assembly GCA_900303285.1 of Rhinella marina. Taxonomy (NCBI): domain Eukaryota; kingdom Metazoa; phylum Chordata; class Amphibia; order Anura; family Bufonidae; genus Rhinella; species Rhinella marina. The sequence goes on along the minus strand of ONZH01006556.1, from coordinate 9,120 downwards.
TCTTTAGGGCAGGAACCTACACTAAATACTACCTCCTCTGTTGCCATATTGGCCTCCATTAAATTCATGGAATGCAGGCTCCACATGCATGCTGAGCCCACACAGTATTATACCACTTTTGGAGCCACAATCGTCTCCATTAAATTCAGGGAATGCAAGTTCCACATGAATGCTGAGCCAACTCTGTACATTTTTTACAGTGAATATGGCACTATTGTATTTACTCTATTGTGTTTGAGTGCTGTTGCATTTTGTTTGTTTTTGCTTCTCATCAGTAGAAGACACATGAATGTTTGCAAAAAACCACCTAAAGGACTCTGAGCCTGAGAAACAAAATTATGTGGTCTGGTGAAACCAAGATTGCACTTGCTTCAGTTCTAAGTGTCATGTCTGGAGGAAACCAGGCACTGCTAATCACCTGCCCTATACCATCTCTACTGTGAGGCATGGTGGTGGCAGAATAATGCTGTGGTGGTATTATTTAGTCACAGGGGCAGTGAGACTGGTCAGAGTAGAGGGGAAGCTGAAGGGAGCAAAGTACAAAGATTGACAACTGAATATTTACTGTATTTTTTGCTTTATGAGACACACTTTTTTCCCCCCAAAAGTAGGGGCGAAATTGCGATGCGTCTTATAAAGCGAATACAAGTGAGTGCTTCCATTATGGAAGCGCTCACTTGTATGTTTTAGCTACGGCATCCCCATCAGATCAGCCCACCCAGCCCCATGACAATAAAAATAAAAAACCTCTCTTACCTGTCCTGCGCCGCGACTCCGCTCCGGGTCCGGCGCTCCTCTGGCTTCCTGGGCCTGCGCTGCACTGTCCTGACTGCGTACAGCGTCAGGACGTAATGCGCGCACTATGACCTGACGCTGCACGCAGTCAGGTGACAGTGCAGCGCCGGCCTTAGGAGCCAGAGGAGGACTGGACCCGGAGCGGAGCCGCGGTGCGGGACAGGTAAGAGAGGTTTTTATTTTTATTTTTATGGGGCTGTGTGGGCTGATCTGAGGTCTGATGGGGGCACAATGGGCTGATCTGAGGTCTGATGGGGGCACAATGGACTGATCTAAGGTCTGATGGGGGCACAATGGACTGATCTGAGGTCTGATGGGGGGACAATGGACTGATCTGAGGTCTGATAGGGGCACACTGGGCTGTTCTGAGGTCTGATAGGGGCACACTGGGCTGTTCTGAGGTCTGATGGGGGCACACTGGGCTGATCTGAGGTCTGATGGAGGCACACTGGGCTGATTTGAGGTCTGATGGGGGCACACTGGGCTGATCTGAGGTCTGATGGGGGCACAATGGGCTGATCTGAGGTCTGATGGGGGCACAATGGACTGATCTGAGGTCTGATGGGGGCACAATGGGCTGATCTGAGGTCTGATGGGGGCACAATGGGCTGATCTGAGGTCTGATGGGGGCACAATGGGCTGATCTGAGGTCTGATGGGGGCACACTGGGCTGATCTGAGGTCTCATGGGGGTCTGATGTGATGTCCTGAAATTTATGGGGGGTCTGATATGAGGTCTGATGAAAAATATTTTTTTCTCATTTTCCTACTCTAAAATCTGGGGTGCGTCTTATCTTTGGGTGCGTCTTATAAAGCGAAAAATACGGTATGTCAATGCAATATTTTAGTGTTTCCTTTTTAATAAATTAGCAAAAATTTTGAACGTTCTGTTTTCACTTTGTCATGATGGGTGAAACATTTTTTTTTTTTATTCACATGTGCCAAATGATATTTAGCATAGCTATCTAATATACAGAGTGGGCCATTTATATAGATACACCTAAATAAAATGGGAATGGTTGGTGATATTAACTTCCTGTTTGTGGTACATTAGTATATGGGTGAGGGGGGGGGGGAACTTTTCAAGATGGGTGTTGACCATGGCGGCCATTTTGAAGTTGACCATTTTGGAATACTTTAATTAATTTTTTTTCAATGGAAGAGGGTCATGTGACACATCAAACTTATTGAGAAGATACGAGATGTGCAGCACCTGAAACTACTGGAAGCCTGTGCTAGCATTTCTTCTGCGGTGTTGCTATCAGTGTGTGAAGAGTGGGAGAAGACGGTTGCATTGACAATCCAACACAATGGGCAGCACTTTGAACACATTTTATAAGCGGTCAGAAACTTGTAAATAACTCATGAAAGAATAGAGTTACGTTCAAACCAAGCACACCATTGTTTTTCTTGTGAAATTCTCAATAAGTTCTCCCCATTGAAAAAACTAAAGTTAGATCCAAAATGGCCGACTTCAAAATGGCCGCCATGGTCACCACCCATGTTGAAAAGTTTCCCCCTCCCATATACTAATGTGCCACAAACAGGAAGTTAATATCACCAACCATTCCCATTTTACTTAGGTGTATCCATATAAATGGTCCACCCTGTATAAAAGCTGAGTGTATGTGTGTATGTCCGCTAAAGGAATCAGCACCGTTGCATTTACAATCACGAAATTTGGCACACAGGTACATCAGGTGTCCGGGAAGGTTTTAGACCTGGTCTCCAGGACATACCGTTCCTGAGATATTCTCAAAAAATGCATTAGCCAATAGAAGCCTGCAGGCCTTTCTCTTCATATACCAACTGCCATACACACGGTCACATGTCCCTTATCAGCCAATAGGTTTCCATAACAACCCAGCCATTTTTCTTCACTGCTGTAGGTCAGCTTTAAAAAGGCAGGGCGCTGTGAATGACACTTTTAAGGGAGTGGAGTGGTGTGGAGGTCACAGTTAAGGGGGCAGGTAGGCAGCCGTGCATGGAGTGAGATGTGTGTGTAGAGCTCCTCTGCTGATCCCATTCCCTAACAGCAACCTCAGCTCCTCAAGTGTGCCCTAAATGGTGAAAATAGGCAAAGACATCGCCTGGGATACCCTCGAGCCCCCTAAAGTAAGTGAATTGCAATCCGGGACGCAGACTTACCTTCTGAAGCAATCAGGTGTGCAGGCTGCAGCTCCTGCTAAGATGGCTGCAGCTGCAGAGAAAGACTCTCACTCACCAGCAATGTCTGATACTGAGGCCGGGGCAGAGCTCTCAGAAGCAGGTGACACCCGCCCTATCTCCCGAGCCTTTCTGCGGCAACTTGTTGCACCCATCATGAGTGAATTAGCGGACATTAAGTCTGATATCCACCACATTGGAGGCAGAGTGGAGATGTTAGAATCTAAGCAGCAGGAAGTGATCTTCCATAGTGAAGCTCTGCAATCTCGAGCTATGGCATACACCTCTTATTTGAATACAGCATTCCTAGCTATCGAGGACCAAGAGAATCGCAGCCATAGGAAGAATATTAGGCTTCGAGGTATCCCAGAGATTTATGCTCCCGAGGTCTTGCAAAAAGTGGCGAGGGACGTTTTTATACATCTGCTGGGCCCTGAGAAGGCTGAAGGGATTCACATTGAGAGGATCCATCGAGCTTTGCGGGCTAAGCCCGCGCCGAATGACCCGCCACTTGACATCATTTGCGGCCTCCTGCATTACACCGCAGCCACAGAGATTTTGCAAGCAGCCAGGCGCTGTACTACTTTGGAGTATGAGGGATTCAAGTTCCAAATGTTTCAGGACATAGCCCCCAGCACATTAACTAGGAGACGTACCCTTAAACCCCTTGTGGACGTCTTAAGGGAACAGAAAATTATGTTTCGCTGGCTTTTCCCTTTTGGACTGGGGATTACCATTGAGGGCCGCCAGATTACCGTCCGGACGCCAGAGGATTTACCAGCGGTGTGGGGTTGCTTGGATATGGATCCTGTACCTGTGCTTTCATGGCTGCCTCTGGCGGCTTTGAATCTGTTGCCTCCAGTGCCAGCAGTGGAAAAATGGTCCACTAAGAAAACGAAAAACAAGTCTCCCAAGAAGAAAAGGAATTGATTATTTATTATAACCGTTGAACTCCCGTGGAATATTGTCTGGACGGGACCTTTTTCCTTTTTCTTCCATTTACTTGATTACCCGGTTGTGAGTTCTGGGAGACTGTTCATTAATGTTTTTCCTTTGCTTTAAGAATACTATTTTTTTCTTTTTTCTTTCTTTTTCTTTTTATAGGTGGTGTTATAGCTGCTTGGGGCCAATGAGGTGTTTTGCACTATTCTATATATATATATGTATGTATATATATATATATATATATATATATATATATATATATATCTTCCATAGTGAAATACATATATGTATGTATATGTATGTGTGTGTTTTCTTCTTAGGGGAACGGGATCAGCGCTTGCCATATGGGTGTTGTTCCACCATTTTTCACCCCCTACGCTACGCTGATGCTGTCTATTATAATTTGTTTGTATTTTTTGCAGCCTGAATTAGATATATATATATGAGATATATTTTTTGTGTGTGTGTTTTTTGGTGTTTTTTTTGTGTTTTTTGGTGTTTTTTTTTCTGTTTATTTGTGTCCTTATTACCTCGTCAGGTTTATCTGCAATATTGGATTATTACTAGGCAGCGGCAACTAGGCATGGTATTTTTTCATTTTTATATTATGTACTGTTTTTTTTATGACAGAAGTTCATGTGGTATCTTTCAATGTTAGTGGAATGGGGTCTCCTCAGAAGCTGTCTCAAGTGCTCACTGTGGTCCGTAAATTGTGGGCTGATATGATATTATTGCAAGAAACTTATTATAAACTTAAGCACATACCGGTTCTGGGGAAATCCCAGTTTATACATTGGTTCCATAGCTGCCACCCAACCCGCCCTAAGTGTAGGGTTAGCATAGGTATTAGTAAGAACCTTCCCTTTGAGTTGGTGTCTGAATGTTGGACATTGCTGGTATTAAAGTAGGTTCTTTTGAGCACAAAACTGCGGCGTTTGCCGATGATTTGTTAGTTATTATAGCTAACCCTGCCCATGCCCTTCCAAAGCTTCTCTCTTTATTTGATCAGTTTGGAGTGGTGTCTAATTTTAAGGTTAATTATACCAAATCAGAGGTATTGAATGTCTCGACTCCTGAGCGGATTATACAGCCCCTGCGTAGCTCCCTTCCCTTTCAATGGGCAACTGCTTTCATAAAATATCTAGGTGTTTATCTCACCCCTGATCCTAAATTTCTTTTTAAACATAATTATTCCCCACTTCTTCGCAAAGTTACTGATCGACTGCGTACTCTTCATCTTCCCTTTGCTTCGTGGATGGGGCGTAAGAATTTCTTAAAAACGTATATTCTTCCCCAATTTAACTACTTATTTCAAACCCTCCCTATTTCTATTCCCTCGTCCTTCTTTACTGCAGTGCGTAGAGTGTTCTCAGAATTCTTGTGGAACCGAGCACAACCTAGAATTTCTTATTATCATCTTACACTACGCAAGAGAGACGGGAGTTTGGTTTGCCCAATCTCCGTGTCTATTATAAAGCAGCACATCTTAGTAGATGGCTTACTTTAGTTTTTCCTTATGAGACCCCTGGTGACTTTCCATTATATGTGGATTTGGAGAGGTGTCTGTTTCCCCAACAATATTTGGCTTTGTTGTGGAGACAGGGTCCTTTACCGGTTGCTTTTGAGACTACTCATCCGCTAACTTTTGCTACTCTTCGTGTCCTCTATTCTTTTCTGTCCTCATCTTCTGGCTTTGGGACATTACCTTCTTCAGCTATGCCTTTGTCATTAGTTCCTCCTTTTCTCAGAGAGAGTCCCTTGCTGACGCTGCCTCTCTGGACACATTTCCGGAGTAAGGCGCTATCTGATCTTTATGCATTTGGGACCACTCCTCTTGTGATATTATTGCTGTCCACTCCTTCTCTTGCTTGTTTCCCTGCTCCTTTTTTGTCTGACTTTTCAGTGGTGGGGGCCAGGTTTACAGCAAAATTCCCAGAATGTAGGAAAGAGTGCTGGCTGGATGATGTGCTCACCAGTTCCAAACTTCTAAGTAAACTGTTGTCGTATTGTTATAATAAGCTCATCGCTCCCTCACCAGTATTTAAGCCTTATTATGTTATGGCATGGGAGAAAGAACTTGCTAAAACCTTCTCAACAGATGAGGTGAGCTTGCTTGCTAAGATGTCCCATGGGTTCTCTTGCTGTGTGAGGGCTCAGGAGTCATCTTTTAAACTCTATACTAGATGGTATAGAACACCCTCTTACTTGGCCTTTATTGGCTTAAAGTCAGAAGATGATTGTTGGAGATGTGGATTGGCTTCAGGAACCATTTCACATATTTGGTGGAATTGTCCTGTGTTATGCCCATTTTGGGAGTCTGTTTTGGAAGTGATTGAAAAAGTATGCCGGGTCTCCATCTCTTCAACACCAGCTCTGATTCTGCTGTGGATGCCTACTTTGACTTTTACACCACGGGTGGGTGATCTAGCAACACACCTCCTCACAGCAGCTAAGCAACTTATTCCATCTCAATGGCACTCCTCTGACCCCCCGGCAGTAGGCATGTGGCATCAGAAAGTAGATCAATTAGCACGAATGGAGGAGTTGGTGGGGTGGGAACGAGGTACTCATCTAAAGTACCTTACGGTATGGCAGCCATGGTTATTGTATAGAAACAATCTGTGACCAGGGAATTGCCTGGATTCTAGTATATATATTTATATATTAGCACTTATATTTTACACATTATGTCTTATGATTTGGACCGAGGATAAGAACATATGGTTTATTTGTTTACTTTCTTTGCTTTTTTTTAAATTTATTATTATTTTTATTCTGTAGTCTTTAGTATTTGTTTTATTCACTTATTTATTTTTCTTGTGTGAGCATAATGCTAGTTATTATTTGTTTTTCGTATTTTGTTTCTTTTTGCTTCAAATTTTCATATTATGTGTTCTGATTGGCTGCAATTTATTTATTTATTTTTGTTTCTTCCGTTTTTTCTTCCATTTAGACCACCCTCAAAAGATGGACTTAAAACCCCGCCCCCCAGGTACCACTAAGCCATGCCCTCAACCTAAGTTAGGCCACGCCCCCTCCCATTCCACAGCCGACGGGGATTGAAAAAAATGAAGGTAAATATCAACTTCTGTCAGCTGCAGGGGTGGGAGGGTGACTTTCTCCCTGCAGCTCATGCTCAGACAACACAGTGCTGCTGTCTGAGAGTGAGCTGTTCAAAAGGACACCCTGTGTCCATCCAGGCCCTGCGCTGGACTGAGGACTGTCCAGCCTAAAACTGGTCCTTTGGCCTCCTTGGTCTGCTATGGAGGTCAGTGTTAAGGGGTGAGGTGCTGTAGAGGTTACTGTTAAAGGGGTTTTCCGAGTTATATATATTGATGACCTATCCTCAGGATAGGTCATCAATATCAGATCAGCTGTTTGAAGAGGAGGCGCGCGCCATATCAGCGCTGCCTCCTCTTCATTGTTTACATGCTGGCCGTAACGGGGTAGTGGTGAGTAGGTGTAATTACACCTAACCACCCCATTCATTTCTATGGGAAAAATCGCTTCCATACAAGTCTATGGAAGCGATTGTTCCCATAGAAATGAATGGGGCAATGAGGTGTAATTACACCTACTCACCATTACCCTGTTATGGCCAGCATGTAAACAGTGAAGAGGAGGCAGCGCTGATACGGCACGCGCCTCCGCTTCAAACAGCTGATCAGCGGGGGTGAGGGGTGTCAGACCCCCGCAGATCGGAAACTCAGAAAACCCCTTTAAGGGGATGGGTTATTGTGGAAATCACTGTTAACGAAATAGTGTACTGTGAATAAAAATACATACAATGCAACAGCACTCTGCAAACCAAATAAAGTACAAAAATGCCATAGTAATAGTAAATATTTTGGTGCTAATGCTACGCTTGTTTAGTAAATTTGAGATTCTTGGCAAATATATTTTGTACAAAATTATCTGGGCCCGTCTTCCACACATCAAGGCGATCTCTGTAAGACGGGAACCTAACACTAATTACTACCTGTTATGTGCCAGGACAGCCACCATAAAATTCAGGGAGTGCAGGTTCCACATGCATGCTGGGTCCACTCTGCTTTTTTTCATTTTTTTTGTGCCAAAATGGTCTCCATTAAATCCAGTGAATGCAGGTACCAACATACATGCTGAGCCCACTCTATACCTCACCTGGTGCCACTGAGAGACCCCTGAATGCAATGTCCCACTCTTTACCTCTCATTGCATTCATTGGTAGCCCTCTGGCACCTGGGGAGGTATAGAGTGGGCTCAGCATGTATGTTTGTACCTGCATTCACTGGATTTAATGGAGGCCATTTTGGCACAAAAAAAAAAGAAAAAAAGCAGAGTGGACCCAGCATGCATGTGGAACCTGCACTCCCTGAATTTTATGGTGGCCGTCCTGGCACATAACAGGTAGGAATTAGGCCTCTCACACACGACCGTGTACACGGTCCGGTATGGGCCATGAAAGCCAGGATCGTGCTCCCTCTGAGGACGGGAGCGCATGGCGTCATTGGTTGCTATGACGCCGTGCGCTTCCTGAGGCCGCCGCTGTATCACTTGTACAGCGGCCACCTCAATGACGCCGTGCGCTCCCGTCCTCAGAGGGAGCACGGTCCGGGCTTTCACGGCCCGTACCAGACCGTGTTCCACGGTCGTGTGTGAGAGGCCTTAGTGTTAGGTTCCCATCTTACAGAGATCGCCTTGACGTGTGGCAGACGGGCCAAGATAATTTTGTACAAGATATATTTGCCAAGAATCTCAAATTTACTAAACAAGCATAGCATTAGCACCAGAATATTTACTATTACTATGGCATTTTTGTACTTTATTTGGTTTGAAGAGTATTTTTTTTCCCTTGTGTATTTAGCCATGGCAATGTGCACCTGCACACTGGGATGTGCTGACTGACCCCCTTTTTTCTTTCAACAGCAAAAAGATCACAAGTACTAGAACCTTCCTTAGTTATATTCAGAGGCGTAGCTAGAGGTTCAGCACAGGGGGGGCGAAACATACTTGAGTGGGCCCCCCACTTGGCTTCCCAAACGCACGTTTCCAACTTCACAGGCACATACTACTAGTTGTGGTTATAATATTGTATTAGAAAGATTACTATATAAACTGCTAGATCATCTATGCTGCTAAGTACAGTACAATAGACTTTCTACATACCCTACTCTAAATACTCTACCACATAATGCAGTGAAATATAGGAGTAATAGAGTAAAACAAGAGGACT
>ONZH01006555.1:0-18965 GCA_900303285.1 Rhinella marina | reverse complement strand
TTAAGTAATGCCCCTGCCGTCTTTCAAAACTTCGTTAATGACATCTTTAGACCCTTCATTGGCAATTTTATGGTTGTTTATATCGATGGTTTCCTCATCTTTTCTGTTGATTGGGAATCTCATGTAGGCCACGTCAGGCAGGTCCTCAAAGTGTTGCGCAAAAACAAATTGTTTGTTAAAAGTGAGAAGTGCTCCTTTGGGCTTCAGGAGGTGGTCTTTTTGGGGTACATTTTGACTCCCTGTGCGTTCAGGATGGACCCCACCAAGGTGCAGGCTATCCGTGATTGGGTGCGACCTTCGTCCCTGAAGGCGCTCCAACGATTCTTGGGATTCGCCAATTTTTATCGAAAATTCATTAAAAAATTTTCGGTAATTATCAAGCCTGTCACCGATCTCACTTGTAAGGGAGCAGATGTGATAAACTGGTCTCCTACTGCTGTGAAAGCGTTTGAGGATCTTAAGGAGTGTTTTTCTATCGCTACGTTTCTGATCCAGCCTGATCAGAACAAACCGTTTGTGGTCGAGGTTGACGCATCTGAGGACGGTGTGGGGGCTGTGTTGTCTCAGGGCTCCTCCACTCTCACTAATCTCAGACCATGTGCCTTCTTCTCCCGCAAATTTTCACAAGCAGAGAGGTATTATGATATAGGTAATAGGGAGTTACTGGCCATTAAATGGGCATTTGAGGAGTGGTGCCATTTTTTGGAGGGGGTGTTGCACTGTATTACTGTCCTTATGGACCATAAGAACCTGTTGTTTCTTGAATCCGCCAAAAGATTGAATCGTAGAAAGGCAAGGTGGGCCTTGTTTTTCACTCTATTTGATTTCTGTGTCACTTTTAGGCCCGGAAGAAAGAATACTAAAGCGGACACCTTGTCTCGTAGCTTCCAGACATTCCAACCACCTGAGGCTCCCTCTGAGCCGATTCTACCGGCTGGCATTTGTGTGGCTGCCTCATCACATGACCTTGCCGATGAAATCCTGGAGGGTCTCACTCCAGACGGTACCCCCACTGACAAATTGTTTGTACCTGTTTCATTGCGTCTTCGGTTATTGGGTGAGTGTCACAACTCTGTCTTGTGTGGACATCCTGGGATCAATGCCACCAGACAAATAGTTGCCAGGAATTATTGGTGGCCTTCCTTGTCCAGGGATGTCCAAGCATTTGTGTCCGCCTGTAGCATTTGTGCCCGATCTAAAACCCCCAGAACACGACCTATGGGCGTGTTGCATCCCCTGCCTGTACCGGACAGACCGTGGTCCCACTTGTCCTTGGACTTTATCACGGATCTTCCCTGTTCTGAAGGCAAAACTGTTATTTTGGTGGTGGTCGATCGTTTTAGTAAGATGTCTCATCTTATCCCTTTGTATAAACTTCCGTCGGCCAAGGCTCTGGCTGCTATATTTATTGATCACGTTGTCAGACTACATGGTGTTCCAGATAATATTGTGTTGGACCGAGGGGTGCAATTTGTGTCTAGATTTTGGAATGCCTTCTGTCAGAAGATAGGCACTTCCTTGTCTTTCTCGTCTGCATTCCATCCGGAGAGTAATGGGCAAACCGAACGGGTTAACCAATCTGTTGAGCAATTCTTGAGGTGTTATGTGTCTGAGAACCAGCATCTGTGGGTCAAATTTTTGTCTCTGGCCGAATTTGCATTGAATAACCGTGTTAACTCTTCCTCTGGAGTTTCTCTTTTTTTTTTTTGCAATATGGGCTTTCATCCTCGTTTTGGTTCTTTCTCTCCATCGCATCCTACTGTACCTGAGATTAAGGGGGTGTTTCAGGAACTGTGCACAGTTTGGGCTAGGGTTCAGACGAACCTAGCAAAAGCCCAAGAGTTCAGTGTTGGGGACAAGGTGTGGCTGTCCACAAGGAATCTACGTATTAAGGTAGCTTCTCAAAAGTTTGCACCTCGTTTTATAGGACCGTATGAAATAATTAAACTGATTAATCCGGTATCCTTTAAGTTGCGCCTGCCTGAGTCTTTCCGAATTCATGATGTATTCCACAAGTCCCTGCTTAAGAGGTTCATTCCACCGGTACTGCCTGAAGAACACCCTCCAACTCCAATTGAGGTGGATGGGCAGATTGAACATGAGATTTCGGATATTGTGGATGTCAGAAAGGTCCAAAACTCATTCCAATATTTGGTACACTGGAGGGGATTCGGACCAGAGGATAGAAGCTGGGTGCTGTTGACCAGGATTCATGCGGACAGCCTCATTAAAGCTTTCCATTTGCTGCATCCCGATAAGCCGATTCCCCCTGGTAAGGGTCCGGTGGCCCCTCGTGAAGAGGGGGTACTGTAACGGGAGGCCGGCCACGCTCTCCGTCCTTGCAGCGCCGCTGGACCTCTCCGCCCCCCTAGAGACGAGCAGTAGGGAATTGAAGTACTGGTCTGGTCAGCCAGTACTTCATCACTTAATTTTCCTTTGGGTTTTTAGCCATGTGGTGCTGATCACACCACATGGCTACTTTGCATATTGTTTTGGCAGCAATGCTCCACCTCAGGTCATGTGATGCTGGCCACATCACATGATCCTGGATGGGCTATTTAAAGATGGCAACTGCCTAGCAAGTTGCCTGTTATTGAAGTTCCTTTCTTTGCAGTGCTGTGCGTTATTTGACTTCTGACTTTACCGTGTATCCAGACCTATTACTTGTGACCTCGACCTCGATTCTGCTTATCCCTCGGCTCCTGATGTACTCTCCCGGTTTGACTTTGCTTAGCTGACTATTCGTATTGTGTTTGTTCGTGCCTGTGTTTGTCTTCTGTTCCTTCCCTTCCCTATCCCTGACTTATACAGAGTAGGGATTGTTGTCCAGTTGTCCCCCTGGGACCCTTAGCCTAGGGTGAGGCAAGTAGGCAGGGACAATTGTGGGGGAAGTCAGGGTGCACCTTATCCCCGTGTGTCTCTCCGTTACAGGGTGGGAGCAGGTGTTGCGAGCGGCCAGGTATGTGGCCTTGAGACTGGTGAGGGTGATATAAGTGACAAGCAGACAGTATTGGATGATGATGTAGCCAAATGCATGTGGGAACCGGTGGAGGGCACTTCATCATCAGGGGGTGAGGGTGTCCACCTTTATTGTGAGCCGGTGGAGTTCCAGGCATGCTCAGGTCGCACAGCAGTCAGTAAGCTGGCAAGTGTAAGCGCTGCTGCAGCATTGGCAGACCGGCGGAAGCTGTAGGTGGCTTTTGGAAATGGGAACACAGGCGGCGCAACTTCACCAGCAGCTCAGGCAAATTGGTGTAGGTTTTGAGAAACCGCTGAACCACTAAGTTGAAGCAGTTGTTTGGCCTGAGGGAGACTCCTGTCCGCCCTTCCTGTTGGAGAAACAGGTAGACTCATTCCTGTCATTAGTTCCAGGGTCCTATAGGGTCAGTTTGGTTTAGATTCCTGTGTATGAACTCACCTACCTTTGAGGCCTGTTTATACTGGTAGTAAGTCAGGATTAGAGTCAGGGTTTCCTTTAGGAGGTGTCCATCTTCCTTCCTTAGTTTCCAGGCCGAATCTCCTTCCCCTCCTATGCTCTGTATGGGTTTCCCCCCCACACCTGAGCGTGACAGTATGTGTGAGCTTGCCGAGCTCCAAAGCCGCCACCAAGTTGCGCCGTTATCAGACACAACCATGCCTGGCTGTAGGTTGTGGCGAGAGCTCAGCCTGATCCCTTATACCCTGCCACAGCCCTGTGGAGGTGTGTTGTTTGTCACCTAAGCAACTAAGTTTCAGCACAGCCTGTTGCCGCTTCCCCACTGCTCTGCTACACTGCTTCCAGCTACTGACTGATGGCTGACTGGTGCTGCAAGATGAGAATTCCTAGGTGGAAGTGGAGGGGAAGAAGGAGGGGTTGCAGCCGCTAATGTAGGTGGTGGCGGAAATCCTGATGGAAGTAGGGCCCGCAATTCTTTGTGTCGGTAGCACCTGTGCTATCCCAGGGTAAGACTCGCTCCCAGCCTCCACAACGCTCACCCAGTGTGCCGTCAGGGAAATGTAGCATCCCTGGCCAGAAGCACTTGTCCATGTGTCAGTCGTTAAGTGGACCTTTCCAGTAACTGCGTTGGTCAGGGCACGAGTTATGTTACGGGACACATGCTGGTGTAAGGCGGTGATGACACAATGGCAAAAATAGTGGCGGCTAGGTACTTAGTAACGAGGGACAGCCGCCGCCATCAGACTGCGAAAAGCCTCAGTGTCCACAAGCCTAAACGGCAACATTTTGAGTGCCAGCAGTTTGCAAAGGTGTGCATTTAGTGCTATGGCCTGTGGGTGGGTGGCTGGGTTTTTGCGGTTTCGTTCAAAGGCCTGGCTTATGGACATCTGTACGCTGCGCTGGGACACAGAAGTGGATGTGCTCGCTGATGGTGCTTGCAAAGGTCCAGGTGCAGGGTGGGAGGCATCTGGGCCTGCGTCTTGGCTAGCACGTAACACAGGGGAAGAGGAGGCAGTGCTGTGACCCGCAGACACCGATCGTGGACCCAGGCGTTTGGTCCACCTATTAGGGTGCTTTGCTGCCATGTGGCGGATCATGCTGGTGGTGGTCAGGTTGCTAGTGTTCATGCCTCAGCTCATTTTGGTATGGAACAGGTTTCAATTGACAATTCTATTATCGTCCACACTTGTCGGTGTGGCCTGCCTTCTCCTTTTATGCCACCCCACCGCCTCTTCCAGCCTGTTGCAGTGCTGTGGATCCCTCCCCCTCTGTACTGCTGTTCTCGTTCAGCTTGCCTCCTTCCCATGTTGGGCCAGTGATTTCATCGTCTATCACCTCCTCTTCCACTTCTTCACTCTGGTCCTCCTCCTGACAAGCTGACCTTCAGTGCTGCTGACACTCAAAAACATTTGGGGTGAGGGTCTGCTGCTGATCTGACTGTCTAAAACATTAGGGGCGAATGCCTGCTGCTGATATGACCATGTAAAACATTAGGGGTGAGGGCCTGCTGCTACTTGCGCTTTATATACAAGTAAATATATGTTTCCTGACAATATTTCCTCTAAAATCAATGTTATCTTCGGTTTTGGGTGGTATTCTACTCTTTCTGTAAAAGTGGCGTAATACTCGGACAACAGGGGGTGCCTGGTTTAGTGCTCGGGTTCTCCCATTGACTTCCATTATACTCAGGTGCTCGGCCGAGCACTCGAGCACCACCTAGTGTTCGGCCAGAGCATCAGAGTATTACGGTGCTCGATCAACACTAGTCTCCTCGCCAACTGAAGATTGGAACCATGGTGACAGATAACAGGAAGAACATTGTGTACATGCTGCGTCAAGGAGGGCTTACCTATGCACCCTGCATGGTGCACATCTTTTATCTGGTTGTTTACCGGTTTCACAAGTCTTCCACCCAACTTCAAGACTCCTTGAGCTTCAAAGACAGAATAGTGTTCCCCAACATCACCTCACATGTGATGTTTTCAAGCATTGGAACGCCACCCTCCACATGTTACAGCAATTATATATCGGCAGTGGAAGGCCGTGAATGATTTCTTAGTGATGCAGGCGGACAGGGGTTCTCCCCTGTGTAACTTTGGAATTAGCCAGTGGCAGCTCATGCAACACACCTGCCATTGCACAGGCCATTGGAGGAGGCTGCTTTATTTGTAATTTGCCAGGACTACGGGATGAATAATGTCATTCCACTCCTTCTTGTCCTGGAGCAGATGCTGATAAATCTGGCTGGCCAGGGGGCATGAGACATGGCACCTATATTTCAAAGCCATCTGAGCCCTGTGGGGCTGAACTGGCAAAGGAGGGCTAATGTGTACAAGACCTGTTGTATTTGAGCTTTAATTAAATGCATCTGCCAAGATAGTGCTTGTTCCAGTTTCATCTCTATGGAACATGGAAATTATATATTTAAAGGGATTGTCCAGCAGGTTGAGGATACAGCCAGATGATCAGGTTTCTACATGTAGTTTTGGAAGGCAAAAACAGAAGTTGCATCCATCCTTTATCTCCATTTATGATCCACTCCTGATTTTGGCCTCCAAAACTACATGCAGAAAGCTGATCGTATGATCGCACCCTAAATAATTTTTACAAAATTGATCTGATACTTCCCAGGTTGCCTGCTGTTCTTTACTTCCTGGTCCCTCTCAACACACAGGAAGTGACTGCTTGGCTGCCCAATGGCTGAGGTGGGTCATTGCTATGATATGCCTACTGACTGACTGAGCAGTCTATGTATGGATAGGGACCAAGAAGTAGAGACCAATACAATATATACAGTACAGACCAAAAGTTTGGACACACCTTCTCATTCAAAGAGTTTTCTGTATTTTCATGACTATGAAAATTGTAGATTCACACTGAAGGCATCAAAGCTATGAATTAACACATGTGGAATTATATATTTAACAAAAAAGTGTGAAACAACTGAAAAAAAGTAAAAGCCATTTCAGGTGACTACCTCTTGAAGCTCATCAAGAGAATGCCAAGAGTGTGCAAAGCAGTAATCAAAGCAAAAGGTGACTACTTTGAAGAACCTAGAATATAAGACATATTTTCAGTTGTTTCACACTTTTTTGTTAAGTATATAATACCACATGTGTTAATTCATAGTTTTGATGCCTTCTGTGTGAATCTACAATTTTCATAGTCATGAAAATACAGAAAACTCTTTGAGAAGGTGTGTCCAAACTTTTGGTCTGTATTGTATATACTCACATAAATACACATACATGCATACACATACTCACACAGATACATAACTACACATACACATTCAAACTACACACAACTCACACTCACATATACACATACATACGGTACAGACCAAAAGTGTGTCCAAACTTTTGGTCTGTACTGTGTGTATATATATATATATATATATATATATATATATATATATATATATATACCCACTAAACAATCCATTTCTGATTGAATTCACCAAGCAAAAAACTAGATGAAGTTGTTTTAAATGTGGTATTAAGAAGTAGAAAATGTGTCAATCAAAGGGCATACTGCTATTACTGAATCTAAATTATATCTTGGAGAATGTCTCTATTTAAGAGCCTATATAACCACTTGGACATAATTTCCAAAATTAGACTGCTCATAAAATTTACCCTGCACACTAAGCTTTATTTTATTACAAGGCATTTCAGGTCACCAAGATACTGATCAGCATTTTATTCATTATGAAGAGGCATAAAATATAAAAATGCAATTTGATTTATACAACTTAATAACATTTTATCAGTAGACCCTGTATGTGTGTGTGTATATGTATGTATGTGTGTGTGTGTGTGTGTGTATATATATATATATATATATATATACTGAATCTGAAAACCTTTAGTCATTTTACGTTGATATGACAAATAAACATCAGCATAACTCTGAGAAAAATAAATTTCTGAAATATCAATATAAGATACAATTTTGCAAGTATTAGCATTCAGCTCCTTAGATATAACAATGTTTCCCTGAAACTCAATATTCTTATGTTATTATAAAGTGTACAGACAGACAAATGGTTGCTTTTCGTGTTTACTGCTCTCATCACATACATACAAAGCATTTTAGTGTAAACCATAATTATATTTGACTAAATTATCAAGCTAGAAATATGGTATCTTCACATCA
Source organism: Rhinella marina (assembly GCA_900303285.1). Taxonomy (NCBI): domain Eukaryota; kingdom Metazoa; phylum Chordata; class Amphibia; order Anura; family Bufonidae; genus Rhinella; species Rhinella marina. Next base: position 11,371 of record ONZH01006555.1, on the reverse strand, counting down.
AATTTATTTGAAATTTGTTGAAGGAATTGTCTCATCCAGACAACCTGCTGTCACCAGAGAAAACTTTGGTGGGCCAAACATTACATACCAACTATTAAAAGAAATAGCTGAACATGTAATACATTAACGTGATTAGAGATGAGTGAATCATCCAAAATTCGCTTAGCCATACCTCATATGAATCTATTGGGCGAAGCTGCGTACAAATCATACGTTATTTTGTGGTGTTTGCGAACATTCACACACTAATAACGAACATACAGTTGTTAAAGTACGCAACTTATGTGAACACGTACACATGAGCGTACAAATTGCGTACAAAAATGACGGGCTTTGCTGGAGAGGAATAGTGGAGCAGGAGGAAATACTGTATCAGCAGATGACAGCAGATCATCCAGCTGTGATTGAGATGAGTGTGCCATCCACTCCACTACCTCATCCACTTTCTCCTCCACTACAATTTTGCGCCTAGGTGTGTTATCCTGGTGGAACAGTGGACAACTATTGCAAATTCTACAAGTAGAAGCTCCGGCTACAGGTCCTTTGGCACTGCTGCCCTGTGCCACCTTCTCCTTTTTGGGGGGGGCTCGAGGTCTGGCTGGAACCCTTTTGCTTTTCCATGCCAGACATTTTTTCACTTGACTGTGGTGCTGCAGCTGGTCTTTGTCTCTCTCCCTGTCTCTCACCCTGCCTGGCCCTGCAGTATCCCTGATGTGCAATATGGATTCCCAGAACAATTACACCCCAATTTTATCAAAACAGTTCTCTGTCTCTCAGAACTTCACAGACAGTGCTTCTGCTCGTCGCAGCACAACTGATGCGTCACTAGGTTACGGAGCCTGAGCCAATCAGAGAAAGCCCTTCCCACTAGGTCAGGTGACTGCTTTCTTCCTGCATTTTATGCCGTATAAAGTAACTTATACGTAACATTAGCGTACAATTTATTGGACAAGTACGTAGCGAATGCGTAGAAAGCTTTGAGAACATTTTCGAATCTAACAAAGCGAATCTCAAAAAATCCGGATTCGCTTTGCAGCTGAAAATTTCCAAGATTTGTATTGAATCTATGAAGCAGCGTATAGATTCGCTCATCTCTAAACGTGATCCATAGCAAGAGTTAATTTTCCCTAGCTATTAAATGAGGTTTCAAAATAGAAATCTATAATATCCATATGTTGTTATAAAGAATATGGTAAGCACAGTTTATGGACACAAGTAATAGAGAGAAGAGTAGGAATAATGTAGTCTGCACTGACAGTAAGGCCCCATTCACACGACCGTATGAATGGGGCCGTATGTATTCCGCAAAATTGCGGAATACATGCAGCCCCATTCACCTCTATGGGAGCGCACAGCCGCGGCACGGAGACAGCTCCGCATAAAAAGATAGAACATGTCCTATACTTGTCCGTACGCACGGACAAGTATAGGCATTTTCAATGGGGCCGCACGGCGTGTGTTCCGAGTGCTGCGGAACACACGCCGGGCGGCCCCCGTATATTTGCGGGTCCGCAATAATGCGGACCCGCAAATATACGGTCGTGTGAAGGGGGCCTAAGTGTACCTGTATACCTACTCTCAGCATCAATAACATCAGTACAGTTCTTCTATTTCTTCCTGCACTCACTAAGTATTTGGGAAGTGCAGGGAAGAAAGAAATGTACAGAGATGCTAGCGATCAGCACTAGCAGGAAGTCAGATAGGCAGGGACAGAAGGTTGAAGCATAAAATTGAAGGAATATAAGTGCAGGGATATTAATTAATATAATGTCTGATTGGCAAAGACAATGAACAAATAAGTAGAGAGACAGGGGTGGGGTGATAAGTGGCAGGCTGAAAAGTTTGCCTCTGTGTTCACACATAACCATCTTCAGCATTCAGTAGACGCTGAACACAAACTCTCCTTGGCAATACTCTGTTATGTTTTTTGTAAGGAGACACTTTACATGCAATTTTCTAATAATAAGAATAAGCACATTTCCCTTACGAAGTATACTGCTCAACACTGAAATTGCAACACAGAGAAGGAAAAGTCATGGAAATCATAGGATCAATACACATGTTAATGATATGTAAATAATAATGGAAACAAAATATTCAAAACATCTTAATTTATTCAGTATTGAGCATGAGCGCGACAAGCAGAAATATATGCACTTACACATATTCTGTTAATGAGGTTATTAATGTTCTCCCACAGTGAATTCACTTGGGTCTCAGATCTGTTTAATGTGAGAAAACTCTGGGGACTCTGCATGCCATGGTAGCACGTTTAGGTCACACAGACTGCTCACAATTGCCCTAGAAACACGTGGCCTGACCAAGGTATCCTGAGACACTTTGGGGAAATGGCAGTGCCACTGGTTCTATGACCAAATCAATTTAATGTCAAAGTGAAGAATGCCACCTTACACCATAATCCCAGAAGTAGGAAGTTTGCATCTCAAGGTTTTCACCTGGCTTTGCCTATGTGGTCTCCAGACCAATCTCCGGCTATTATTGCATCTGAGACCTAAACGAGATTCAATGCTGAAGAGGATAGACATCCATTCCAGCCTCCATTGCCATCTTGCTGTGCAACATGATAGATTTTGAGAGCAGAGGCATGACGTCAATGAAACATCTGTAGCTGGACATCTCGTTTATAGCTCAATGTCGAGCAAACACCCTCTGATTGTTTGTGTGGACACTGTTTGCCACCCTAGGCTCTGGATGTCAAGTCTAATTTGCAGTACAGAATCGATCACTAACCGTTCACTAATTCTTCTAATTAAATGGTCCATCCGTACTGAGGTTCACCTCTGTGCACCTCTTGCTATTATTCCAGTTTGTCATTGTTCTCCCAAACAGTGGGACACATCACATTGAACAGTGCAAATATCTCAGCTTAGGCATATAGAGATGTACCGGAATAATAAACTAAGGTCTCTCAGTTCAAGGATTCTGTCCTTTTTAGTTTTTGACAAGTGGTAATAACTGACACGTCGACAACCATGAGGCATCTTAAAATCATTACACACAACTTACTGTGATTTTTAAGGTTTCATAAAAACATTCCTTCAATCTGGCTTTCATGCCCCCCCCCCCCCCTTCACATGCCACAGCTCAGAGGTAGGTGCTTGAAATTGGATCATCGACAGATCATAGCAACACATGCAACTTCCTTACAGATTGTCCTTCATGGTGCTGCAATTTCAATGTTGAGGTGCGTATATTACAAAAATAAAATCACCAGCCCTACACAAAAAATAACCCCTCATATGGCTTTGTGAATGGAAAATTTTAAAATTTGGCTCGTGGAAGGAAAAAAACAAAAAGACAAAATAAAAAATTGGTCCTATCCTTATTAATAATAATAATAATAATAATAATAATAATAATGATTAGAGATGAGCGAGTAGTGTTCGATCGAGCCGGTATTCGATCGAATACTACGCTATTCGGCATACTCGATTTCAATCGAGTATAACGGCGATGGCGCACTTAGAATTTGTTTCCCCTCCCACCTTCCCTGGCGCTCTTTTTCCACCAATCAACATGCAGGGGGGGTATGACAGGCCCGCGGAGCACGCTGGCAGCGCGAAAACAGCGTCTACATGGATTGGCTGGAAAAACCATGTGACCTCGAATATTAAAAACTCAGCTCTTCCTGCTCGTTCGCATATGCTGCGTGAACTTAGTCAGGGACAGAGGCTGGAGAAGGGACAGATAGGTTTTAGCTGTTGGACAGGCAGGAGCGTGATTAAAAGCCCTTATCAGGGCTACTATAGTGCAGTACAGTGATAGCTTTACTACAATATACAGTCTGCAGAGAACGGTTGCTGTATTCAGGGATAGCTGCTGGAGTAGGGACAGAGAGAGGCATTAGTGGTGTATTAGGTGCTCTGCTACATACAAAACTATATTTGGCACTACTGTTCTGCGTTCTTTTTGGCTGCAAAACCCTGTTATATACCTAGTGTGTATATGCACCATCTGATCTGGCAGTATACGGCTGTGAATTTTTATTTTTTTTTTAAATACAGTTTATTTGGCTCTAGTGTTCTGGGTTCTGTGTGCCTGCAATACCCTTTTTGTATACCAGGTGTAAATACCCACCGTCTGACCTGTTAGTACACGGCTGTGTACCTAGAAATATAAAAAAAAAAAGCCTTTTCATTGGCACCTGTACTTTGCGTTCTCTTGCAAAATAATTGTATATACGTAGTCTTCATACACACCGTCTGATCTGTTAGTACACGGCTGTGTACCTAGAAATATAAAAAAAAAAAAGCCTTTTCATTGGCACCTGTACTTTGCGTTCTCTTGCAAAATAATTGTATATACGTAGTGTTCATACACACCGTCTGATCTGTTAGTACACGGCTGTGTACCTAGAAATATTAAAAAAAAAAAGCCTTTTCATTGGCACCTGTACTTTGCATTCTCTTGCAAAATAATTGTATATACGTAGTGTTCATACACACCGTCTGATCTGTTAGTACACGGCTGTGTACCTAGAAATATTAAAAAAAAAAAGCCTTTTCATTGGCACCTGTACTTTGCGTTCTCTTGCAAAATAATTGTATATACGTAGTGTTCATACACACCGTCTGATCTGTTAGTACACGGCTGTGTACCTAGAAATATATAAAAAAAAAAGCCTTTTCATTGGCACCTGTACTTTGCGTTCTCTTGCAAAATAATTGTATATACGTAGTGTTCATACACACCGTCTGATCTGTTAGTACACGGCTGTGTACCTAGAAATATAGAAAAAAAAAAAAGCCTTTTCATTGGCACCTGTACTTTGCGTTCTCTTGCAAAATAATTGTATATACGTAGTGTTCATATACACCGTCTGATCTGTTAGTACACGGCTGTGTACCTAGAAATATAGAAAAAAAAAAGCCTTTTCATTGGCACCTGTACTTTGCGTTCTCTTGCAAAATAATTGTATATACGTAGTGTTCATACACACCGTCTGATCTGTTAGTACACGGCTGTGTACCTAGAAATATAAAAAAAAAGCCTTTTCATTGGCACCTGTACTTTGCGTTCTCTTGCAAAATAATTGTATATACGTAGTGTTCATACACACCGTCTGATCTGTTAGTACACGGCTGTGTACCTAGAAATATATAAAAAAAAAAGCCTTTTCATTGGCACCTGTACTTTGCGTTCTCTTGCAAAATAATTGTATATACGTAGTGTTCATACACACCGTCTGAACTGTTAGTACACGGCTGTGAAGGCAAAATATTGTAACCAAAAAAAAATAAAATGCGGAGGGGGGCTAGCGGAATCGGACGTGGACGGGGGCGCGGAAATGCTGTTGGTGGCCTTGTTGAAGCCAGTGGGGATACAATGCGTGCTGGTGAGGGTCAGCCAGGATCCCACTCATCCAGAATCCCTGCCTTTATGGGACAGTTAAGCAGGGGGCGGGTTACACCGCTGTTGAGGCCTGAGCAGGTTGAACAGGTGGTGCAATGGATAGCCGATAGCGCTTCCACACAGTTGTCCACCAGCCAGTCATCCACACAGTCTCACTCTGACCCTCCTTCCTCCACACCTGGCCAACAGAGTCATCCCACCATTGACCCCTCCCAGGAGCTCTTTTCGGGTCCTTTTTCAGATGTGCCGGAAGAATCCCAGGAGCTAGCAGAGGAATTTGTTTGTAGTGATGCCCAACCACTTGAGTATTCGCCATCTCCTGCTGATGTGGACCCTGAACCAGCATCTGTTATCATGAGCGATGATGATGATGAGACGCAGTTGCCATCAAGGGAGGCTGTTGGAATGTCCAGTGGGCAGGAGGAGGAGCAGAGTGAGGAAGTGGAAGAGGAGGTGGTGGATGACGAAATGACCGACCCCACTTGGCCAGGGGTGATGTCCAGCGGGGAAAGCAGTGGAGAGGTGGTGGTCTGCGCAGCACCGAAAAAGGCAGCAAGAGGCAGAGGGATGTCCAGAGGCAGAGGGATGTCCACAGGCAGAGGGATGTCCAGAGGCAGAGGACAGTCCAGACAGAGAAGTGAGGCCACAGCCAGCAGGGCCGAAGCTGTTCCGGCAGCGGGCAGTCGCGCGAAGCTCCCCATCGAGGCCTCGTACTTCTGTGGTGTGGAGATTTTTTAATGTTTGTGCGGATGACAAACTGAGCGCGGTTTGCACACTCTGCCACTCAAAACTGAGTAGGGGCTCTGAGAAGAGCAATCTGACCACCTCAGGCATGCGGCGTCACTTGGAAGTCAAGCACTGGGCTGAGTGGGAGAGAGCAAACGCAATACAACCTGCGCAAGGTCTTCCTGCCACTGCCTCTTCCCCTTTGTTGTGTGCTGCCACTGCGGTCCAGACCTCCAGCCAGGACACCTCCACATCTGCCTCTGCCTCGGCTACTTTGGGGCCTTCTCCTTCAGCCTCCCCTTCCCCCGCATCTTCGCCTGCACCTTCACACTCCTCGTCCCATCAACTGTCCATCTCGCAGGCGTTCGACCGCAGGCGGAAGTACGCCTCGAGTCACCCCCAAGCCCAAGCCTTAAACTGCCACATCTCCAAACTGCTGGCCCTGGAGATGTTGCCGTTTAGGCTTGTGGAGACGCAGGCCTTCCGCGACCTGATGGCGGCTGCCGCACCTCGCTATTCCGTCCCCAGCCGCCACTACTTTTCCCGGAGTGCCGTCCCCGCCCTGCACCAGCACGTGTCGCGTAACATCAGGCGGGCCCTGAGGTACGCAGTCAGCGCAAAGGTCCACTTGACCACCGACTCGTGGACAAGCGCTTGCGGCCAGGGACGCTACATCTCTTTGACGGCACACTGGGTGAATGTAGTGGAAGCGGGGACGGGGTCGCAAACAGAGACGGCCTACCTACCACCCCCGCCCAAGATTGCCAGCATGGGTTCTGATAAACCCCCCTCCTCCTCCTCCTCCTCCTCCTCTGCCTTAACATCGCCCTCAGCCACTAGCTGGAAGCGTTGCAGCACTGGCGCGGGGAGACGTCAGCAGGCGGTGCTTAAGCTCATCAGCTTGGGCGACAGGAAGCACAGCGCCCCAGAGGTGAGGGACGCCATATTGCAGCAGACGGAGATGTGGCTGTCGCCGATGCAGCTAGGACCAGGCATGGTCGTGTGCGATAACGGCCGTAACCTGGTGGCGGCTCTGGAGCTTGCCGAACTCAATCACGTACCATGCCTGGCCCACGTTTTTAATCTGGTAGTCCAAAAATTTCTAAAGACTTACCCCAACCTGGCAGAGCTACTGGTGAAAGTGCGGCGCTTGTGCGCTCACTTTCGGAAGTCAACTGTAGCTGCTGCTAGCTTAAAAAAACTCCAGCAACGCCTCCATTTGCCTGAACATCGGCTGTTGTGCGACCTGCCGACTCGCTGGAATTCCACCTATTCCATGTTGGCCAGGGTGTGTGAGCAGCAGAGAGCATTGATGGAGTACCAGATTATGAATCCACGCGTGCCTCCAACTCAGCTCCCTCAGTTTGCCAACCACGAGTGGCCATGGATGGCAGACATATGCGATGTACTGCGTATCTTTGAGGAGTCCACCAAGAAGGTCAGCAGCGAGGACGCTATAGTGAGCGTAACCATCCCGCTCCTATGCGTCCTTAAAGAATCGCTCATCGCAATAAGGGAGAACGCATTGCACGCAGAGGAGACGGGGGTAGGAGGAGACGCAACGGAGCTACACAGTCAGACCACACTTTTGTCTGCTTCTCGGTGGCAGTTGCAGGAGGAGGAGGAGGAGGAGGAGGACGACGTGGAGGTGGCTGTGGAAGAGGAGGAGGATGCTGGCGGCGAGGGTAGCAGTCAGGCTGTGTGCGTCCCATTGGTTCAGCGCGGATGGGGCGGAGAGGAGGCGGAAGAGGAAGAGGAGGAAATGGCAAGTGATCCTTCTGGTGGGGGCAGTGAGGTCATGCCTATTCAGAGTCTGGCACACATGGCTGACTTCATGCTGGGCTGCTTTTCCCGGGACACACGTGTTGTCCGGATAGTGGAGAACAAACTGTACTGGGTCTTCGCACTCCTGGACCCCCGGTAATAAAGATAACGTCTCCTCTTTTATTCCGGTAGAGGAGAGGACGAATCGATTGCTGGAATACCAGAGGGAACTCGTGCAGAACATGATGGAGATTTTCCCACCCACCATCGCTGGCGGCAGAGAGGAGAGGGTCTCCCAGAGTCCCACAACATCCATCAGGCCCACAGCCACCAGGGGAACACTCTCCAAGGTGTGGGACACGTTCATGGCACCCCCTCGTGCAACTTCCATCACTGCGGGGCCCGCTATCAGCAGGAGGGACAAGTATCGGCGGATGTTGCGGGAGTACCTGGCAGACCGTACCCCTGTCCTCCCCGATCCCTCGGCGTCCTACACTTACTGGGTCTCCAAGTTGGACACGTGGCTGGAACTGTCCCTGTACGCCTTGGAGGTGCTTGCCTGCCCTGCCGCCAGCGTGCTATCAGAAAGGGTGTTCAGCGCAGCCGGGGCATTATAACCGATAAGCGCAGCCGCCTGTCAACCGACAGTGCCGACAGGCTGACGCTAATCAAAATGAACAGCAAGTGGATTGACCCGGACTTTGCTTCTCCAACAGTGGAAAGCAGCCAAAAGTGAAGTGCCATCTGTATGAAGTGCCATTTCCTCCTCCACCTCCTCCTCCTCCTCCTTTACCGCCTTAGAATTGCTCCGTAAAAAAAAAAATATATATATTTATGGCTCACCTCTTGGGCCTACAAACAATTTTTAAGAGGTCTCACCTCTTGGGCCTCCACATAATTTTTAAGAGGTCTCACCTCTTTGGCCTCCACATAATTTTTAAGAGGTTTCACCTCTTGGGCCTCCACATAATTTTTAAGAGGTCTCACCTCTTGGGCCTACAAACAATTTTTCTCATGCCTCACCTCTTGGGCCTACAAACAATTTTTAAGAGGTCTCACCTCTTGGGCCTCCACATAATTTTTAAGAGGTCTCACCTCTTGGGCCTACAAACAATTTTTCTCATGCCTCACCTCTTGGGCCTACAAACAATTTTTAAGAGGTCTCACCTCTTGGGCCTCCACATAATTTTTAAGAGGTTTCACCTCTTGGGCCTCCACATAATTTTTAAGAGGTCTCACCTCTTGGGCCTACAAACAATTTTTAAGAGGTCTCACCTCTTGGGCCTCCACATAATTTTTAAGAGGTCTCACCTCTTGGGCCTACAAACAATTTTTCTCATGGCTCACCTCTTGGGCCTACAAACAATTTTTAAGAGGTCTCACCTCTTGGGCCTACAAACAATTTTTATTATGGCTCACCTCTTGGGCCTTAATACATTTTTTAAGAGGTCTCACCTCTTTGGCCTCCACTTAATTTTTTCGAGGGCTCACCTCTTGGGCCTCCATATAATTTTTTCGAGGGCTCACCTCAAGCTAACTTTGCGCACTCATTAAAATATTTTCACAACAAGGACCTAAGAGCCCTCGATGGGAGAGCTTTGTGTGGGGGCCTGTTATAGGGAAGAGATGCGGCCCTGCGGGCTCTAGCCTGCCTTCTCCATGAGCCTCTGGCCAGCCCACGGCCTCTTCCTGCCTTTTGCGGTCCTACGCATCCCTCAACATCCCCACTGCTTTACCTGCTAGACATGACACTGGGCCAGGTCGGGTCACTGACTTCGTCATACTCAACCACCTCCTCTTACACTGCCTCACTTTGCTACAACAGCCTCCCTTGCTGGCAACTGTGTCTCATCATCGTCCCTAATCATTTTACACTTTAGTGCCCGTTCCACACCACCATCAGCTAGAGATGGAGCTTGCTCCAGTGTTTGGGCATCAGAACAAACAAAATCCTCAGATAGCTCCTGCGATTCTTGCATGGGTGGGAACACTGGGTTGATAACATTGGGCAGGGTGGGAGGAAGGAGGTTCAGAGTGAGGTCCCTGCAGTTTCTGCAGGCGATCGACGAGACTGGACTTTGTGGACTTGACTGGGTGGTGGACAGATTTAAAAGGAGAATCTAGAAGGAGAAGGAGGGGTTTGCCGAGCTGTCTGTAAGGGTTGCGGAAATCCAGACAGAACCAAGGCCCAAAACTTGGGTGGGGGTAGCAGGTTTGCCCGTCCCCGCCTCCACAACATTCACCCAGTGTGCCGTCAGGGAGATGTAGCATCCCCGGCCTCAAACCAAAGTGTTGGTGGTCAAATGGCCTTTTGCAGTAACCGTGTTACTCGGGCGTGGATGATGTTTTGGGACATGTGCCTGGGCAAGGCAGGGATGGCACAGAGGGAAAAATAGTGATGGCTTGATTGCTTTCCCCCTTGCCTATGCCATCTGTGGTTGTCATAGGCAACGTGATTTTAAGGGGTGCAGAATTTTATCTTCTTTTTTGTCTAGTTTTGGCTTGGGGTCCATGGCAATGTAGAGGAAAGAAGGTTTCCTTGTATGGTCTCACTTTACAGAGAGGTTAGATTGTCTTTGGAGTGTATTGTTGAGAGGCTGTGATAGTGGCGTAATAGTGCGACTTGGGCGCGTTATATGCACCCAGACATGCTTCCCCTGCTGTCCTAGTTGCATTCCAGCAGTGTTGGCATCCTTTTCTGAGGTTTCAGGGTGGACTTGGTGACCTCCAAGTGGTCGAATTGAGATTTCCAAGTGGCGAGCTTTTTTTTCCCATAGACTTTAATGGGATTCGATATTCGGTCGAATAGTCGAATTTCGCGGTCTATTCGAATCGAATTTCGAACTTTCGAATATTTCACTACTCGCTCATCTCTAATAATGATATACCTGATTTCATAGTCAACTTTCTTTTGGAATTTCCCAAATGTTGTGTGGTTCCATTTACTAACCATAGCCAAATCTGTTATTACACTATATGCTGGGTTTACTCCGGCAATTCCACACAGGTTACAGAAAATAACTCAACTAGCTAGTCTTGAGGAACACTCCCACCTGAAATTATGCTTACTCTAAATGTAAAATCTTTCTGGGTTGCTTTCTGTCATGAATGTGAAGTTCAAACATCTTAGGGTCGAGGAAGCTGTAGTCAGCAAGTACTGTTCCAGCTGTTTGGGTATAGTTCCATTCTCAGAAATAGGCACCGGAACTACATAGCTCCTCCAACCTTGTAATGGAGAGACCTTATTATTACAGTGCTGCTTCCATTAAAGAAACATTGCTATGTTTAACTCACAATCCTGAAGCATATGGCTTCAACATATCACAGTGACTATTACACTTGAATCTTTGGCTAATGTGTGACATTGGTTTGTTTAGACACTGTTTGGCGCCCTATGCTCGGGATTAAGGATGAGCGAACCAGTTCATACTGAACCAGTTTGGTCTGAACTTTCCTGTTTTTCAGATGGCAGATGAACCTGAATTTTTTCAGGTTTATTTTGGAGAAT